>JAMKCH010038087.1:0-14957 GCA_023653785.1 Ophioderma brevispina | reverse complement strand
TAGTAAAACACATATTTCACAATATGGATATTTAGTTAGCATTAATGGACATTTGAACTGCCTATGTTGACATTTGGTATATGCTAATAAAACATATATTTCACAATAGGACATTTGAACTGCCTTTGAGGACGATTGGTTGAAAATAATGGACATTTGACTTGGAAAACCTATAGAACAATTTTGGTATATGCGACAAAATCAGGCAATCACAAAAGGAGTCGTCATTTCTCAATCTCAAACCAATAGGCCTGTACTAAAAATCATGTGTATGGTTTCTTTCCCGCGCGTAGCGCGGAAAATTTTGGAAATTTAGGGATTTGAAAGCACAGGTTGAAGGCAAGTACAGACTTCTGGAACACTTTTAAAATTTTTTTATGCTGAAATGAATATGGACCCTAAATGCGTAAGTCCTCATATAGAAAATATTACCCTTTTTATTGATTTTTGGTGATTTTTAGACCCTTTTCACGTTACGTACGTAACGTGCCTGATCATGAAAAAACTACCCTTTTTACGTGAATTCTTGGACACGGATAATACCCCCTTGTCTAGGAAGACTGATCTCCCCCCGGGTTCCGTTCATTTTGCTATGGTAAGCTAAACTAGGACATTCTCTCATGGGGGACACTCAGTTTCTTTACACCGGCACAATTACTTTTACCACGGCCCTCCTGAAAAAAAAACAGTTGAAATTGCTTCATAGGCTCATCATTTATTTTTAACAACATATTTTAGTCTTTTTAACATTCATCTTTTTTCTTTTTTTGTTTTTTTTTTGTTTTGTTTTTCTTTTCCTCCTCTTTTTACTCGACCGGCCCAAAGTGGCCCAATTCCAAGCGGCCCATGTGGAAAATTACACAGCAGGTCTATGGTCAGTCCGCCTATGTTAGTCCTGTCCGGCAACAATATACTGAATGGCCATTGACAGGCATGGCACAGTGAACAATAGTTAACGAATTCCATAAGCCAGGTGATTAAAGCATGTGATCACATACCGCGTGATACCAAAGCTTTATGTAATGGAATTGTTTAAGGAACGGAAAGCTAAAAGTGACAATATATTCTAAGATGATTATTCGAAATATTAAATGTTATTATGAAATAGTAGCACATGAAAATAAAACTGAATGATATGAAATATATATATTATATATATATATATATATATATCAATTGACCTTCATCAGAGATCTGTACATTAAAAAGACATATACAAGGAATTAAACTTAAAATTAGTGATTATAAACAATATATCACCTTTACTTATCTGATATACACTCATGCTACGCATTCTTATAAAAAAACATCCCCACAATCATAAATACACACCCACACATACATACACATACACTCACACGTACATACATACACGCACACACACACACCCACACATACACAACCACACGATACATACAAACACACACCTCCACATACACGCATACTTCAATGCGCCATGATTAATTCTTGCAATTCACACTTCTCTTCCTTACATCTAAAATGTTAAAAAAAAATTTTAGAACAAATTTTTTAAATTTTTAAAAACTTGGGCCAACTTAGGCCTACCATCGGGAAAAACCGTGCCCTGACCCATACTAATCCTATCTAGTAATGAGTTTTAAAATATTCTTGAATAGATACACTGTTTAAAAATTTCCTTCCGTTAATTAAAAAACAGATTTTCCGTAATTTTACAGAAAATCTGTTTTTAACAAAACAATAAACATAAAAAACAAAAAAACATAAAAATGTTAATCTACGGAAATATTCAAAAACTCTCTGCGCAATATTTCCGGACTTTTTTTTTTGTGGTTCCGTAATTTTAAATACGGAAGCAATGTTTTGTTAAAATACACCAGTTTTTTCCATATATGGCGACAATTTCCTGTAAAATTACTGTCATTTTCCGTTAGTACCAGAAAGTTCTTGGTAAATTTTACCGAAAAATGGCTGGAAGACTGCTGCCGAATTTCGTAAATTATCGGAAACCTTTTTTAACATTGTATGTATAATATTGTATACATTTGTGTTATTATATAAAAACATCCTGTTGAAACAAAGGAAAAACGGGCCGGTTTTTCTTATCCTACGTACCAGTTATCCTGTCCGGCAACGATATATTGAATGGCCGTTGACAGGCGTGGCACGGTGACATGGTTAACAATTCCATAAGCCAGTGATCAAAGCAAGTGATCACATACCGCGTAGTACCAAAGCTTTATGTAACGGAATTGGTTAAAATTTAAAAAAAGAAAAAACCTAAAAAATTAAAAAAAAAAAAATTATGGTCAAATATTAAATGTTAGTAATTATAGGTAATATAATGCAAATGAAAAGTAAAACGAATATAATGAAATATTTATTACTATCAACATGTACCTTTTGGTATAAATTTTGCAACTTGATAGTATCCAATATGATTCCCCTTTTTAAGATTGTCTTAAATCATTTTATTCCTATTTTGTTTCTATATGCCCTGAATAATAGATCATCGAAGATGATTGGGAATATAAAAGTGTCTACCTATGGGAAGTTTTTTTGCTATTAGAACTGAAATGAAGTTTGATATCGCTTTTGTGGTTAGCACACTCTTGTGTATAAAGTGGTCGTGGTTTTACCCACATATTGTTTAGCACACTTTTTGCACGTAATTAGATAAATCAACCATGACATCTTGCCGTCCAATTATGGGGTGGATATCGAAATGTTTGATTAGTTACTGAACTGGTAACTTATCGCCTTCGATGATATAGCGCACTGGCACATTTTTTATTAGCTTTACCTTAGAAAACCTTTGTTCTCTCCTCATTTTGGTCTTCTGAGTTGGAAGACAATTTCGAAGAGACGAGCAAATCCTTCAAATTACGATTCTTTCTGAAGGCTACAAGGGGGCATCCGGAAAAACTGTTTGAAGTTTCTCAGATTCATTGCAAATATGGCATGTGACGGGTAAACTAAATGAGGTATTACCAATTCAGTTTATGGCCTCAACTTCAGAAAGAACTTTGCCTTTTTGACCGCAAATCCAAATTTAAGACGAGATGGGAGGAAACTTTATGGCATTCATCATGTACACTTCGTGACATTTCTTTACAATAAAGCAGAATCTAACAGTATGAACTGCACCAGACCATAGACTCTATAAATAGAATTGAGGAATCAATATCCCCATGGAATTCATCAAACTATGAACAATTTACATCAACAGATTATGGTTTGCGAATGAACTCAAAAATAAAAGATAACAAACTATTCAGAGAACCGTAGAATTATGTATCAGAATAAATTCCTTGAAAGCAGACCCTCTGAAAACCTCGGGGAGGCCATTAAAACCTTTGCAGGAGACATAATCGTCGGCGTTATATGCGGTCCGCAAATATAATCAGGTATCTAGAATACTGGCAATTGAGCCAGTATAAATCAATCTCACATCTAGAAACTAATTCGTCAATGCAAGTCTGCAAACACACCAACACGAGCTCAGAGCCAAGCTCCAACAATACTGAAGTAGTTAATTTATCAGATCATGTGTTAACTACTGATGTAACACTCATAAAATTTTTATCTAAAGGACTGGGATTTTGTCCACATCCCCCTCAACTGACCATTGCAACTTAAAAAACTCTCCTGATTTAATCGCGTATGCGTCTTAGATACCACTTTTACTCTGATAATGATGCAAACAATGAAGATTTGGACTATAGTCCCAACCCGTTTTAGAATGACAAGTACATGGAAACCAAAGAACTGCATCCCCGCAATATCATTTTAGCATGTAGTTTTCATCTCGTGACATCCACGCCTTGTCTATCAGAAACGCCCTAGAATAACATCACCTTAGGTGAAAGAAAAGCTCTTTTCAAATCTAAGACATAATAACAGTATAATAAGCAAACCACAGCCGACAAAGTGTGTGCGGTGGTGATTATATCACAAAAGGAAAGAGCATTCTTTCTTGACTCTACTACATACCAGAGTCTTTACAAAAATCCAGTGAAAAGGCAGTGAATTGATCAACGATGCAGTGATACCTTGGATAAAGAATCCACTACAAATTGGTCCTATATAACGAAAATGCTCAACTCTCATATGTATTTTTTTACCCAAAATCCACTAAATCCGGTACCCCGTTTTTCGTCCTATCCTTTCAGGTAGAACATGCCCAACGGTTCAAATTTCTAGGTATTTAGATAGTCATCTTCGGCCATTGGTATTTACAAAACACCGTCCTACGTAAAGGATCCACTGGACTTTATTTCGTCAATTGAAAATCTTTCCTCTCTCTTTCACTTGAGATATTTCTGGTTACAGCAGATGTTAGTGCACTTTATACCAGCATCCCACATGAAGTTGCTCTTAAATCGGTCAAAATGCCTTAGAAATAGACAAAGAATCTCCCTCCAACACACCATTTGATCCGTCTCCTCCTCGAGTTGGTTCTTAGTTTTGAATAATTTTTGTTTTCAATGGCAACCATTTTATTCAAATTAGGGTATATCATGGGTTTCCCCTTTCAGCGCCTTCGATAGCACACCCTATTCATGGGTACATCCTCGAGGAAAGTATGTTGGAGTCTACTCCTCTTCGTCCTCTATGTTTTGGAAACATTTTTGACGACATTTCTCTTCATATTGTAGGTTCAGAATACGATTTGACTGCTTTTAGTGATCATATGACACGGATTTCCATCCTACGATTAATTAATTCTGAATTTCTCAAAGCAAGTTTCCTTTCTTGATATCCCTTGTGGAATTCAAGACGTAAACTTAAAAAACTCAGTTAATCAAAACCCACGATTCTCAACTCTGTATTTACTACCGAATTCGCTCAAATCCTACACAGTATTTAAAGTATTGGTTTTAGTCGTCGTTGAGGATTCGTAGAATATGCTCTGAAAATGAAGATTCTTAAAAGTCATTTGTCTGATCTTAAGAATCATTTATTACATCGTGCCTTACAAAAGGAAATTGATTGAAAATTCCATTTGAAAGAGCACAACAGTATGATCGCAAATACTTAAACATATACAAGAGACCAAAACCTACTACTCGGTCCCATTGGTCTTAACATAATGATAACGACTTGTAATACCTCATCTTTAGTTTACCGTCCATGCCTATTTTTGCATGAAAAATCTTGAGAACTTCAAAAATGTTTTTCCGGATGCCCCCCTTTAGCCCTTCAGGAAGAATCGTAATTTGAAGGATTTGCTCGTCTCTTTCCTCTTCGAATTGTCTTCCAACTCAAGACCAAAACGGAACAAAGGTTTTGCTAAGGTAATGCTAAAAATTGTTTTTTTTTTTGCGTTTCGCCCATATATCATCGAAGGTATAATGACAGTTCAGTAACAAACAACATTCCGATTTCTCACCCTATTGACTGCAAATGTCATGGTTAATTTATCTAATTACGTACGGTCAAAAGTGTGCTTAAACATATGTGGGTAAAACCACACCCCTTTATAATACACAAGATTTACTAACCACAAAAGCGATATCAAACTTCATTTCCAGTTCTATGCAAAAACCTTCCAAGGTAGCACTTAATCTTCCACTCATTCCTTCGGAATATATCTATTCATGCATAGAACCAATTAGGAATAAAAATGATAAGAAGCAAACAATCCTGTAAAGGGAATCAACTTGGATACTCAAGTTGCACACATTAACCAAAAGGTCTTAATGTTGATTAGTAAATCAATATTTCATATTATTCAGTTTTTATTTTCATGTGCATAGATTTTACTATTTCATATAACATTATATTTTCGAATAATCATCTTAGAATATATTGTCACTTTTAGGAGTCCGTTCCTTAACCAAATTCCATTACATAAAGCTTTGGTATCACGCGGATATGTGATCACCTGCTTGGAAATCACCTGGCTTTGGACTTTGTTACCCATTGTTTCGCCGTGCCACGCCTGTCAACGGCCATTCAATATATCGTTGTCGGACAGGACTAACTGGATACGTAGGTATAAGAAAAACGGCGTTTTTTCCTTATGTTTCACCCGGGTATGTTTTTAATATACTACACAATGTAGACAATATTATAATATCAAATATTTTAAACTTCATGACTATGATCTTAGAGTATGTCAGGCAACTTTTTTTTTTTTTTAATTTTATGGTGTTTTTTTGTGTTTTTAAAATTTAAAACAAATTTTGTTCTAAAATTTTTTTTTTTCAAACATTGTTCATTCAAGGGAAAGAATTGGAATTGCATAATAATTGGGAGATGAAGTATGAGTTAATGTGGGATGTTTGTATTATCGTGGTGGTTGTGTATGTGTGTGTGCGTGTATGTATGTAAGCGTGTGAGTGTATGTGTATGATGTGGGTGTGTATTTATGATGTGGGATGTTTTTTTTAATAAAATTAAAAAACCGTTTTAAAAAAAAAAAAAAAAAAAATTATTGATTTAAATCATTACTTTAAGTTGAATTCCCTTGTATATGCTTTTAATGTACCAGAGCTCTGATTAAGGTCAATTGACCGAAAGCCTAGGAATAAAACAGGTTTCAAAGTTGCTACGTCTACGTTTGACCCTTCTCACGAATATAATACTAGTATTGATGACAGACCCAATTAGCTACGGACGTAGATATATTTACTATTTCATAAGAACATTAATAAATATTTCGTAATATCATCTTAAGCAATATATTTTTCACTTTTAGCTTTTCCGTTCCTTTAAACAATCCATACATAAACTGTGGTATCTACGCGTTATGTGATTCACATGCTTTAATCACCTGGCTTATGGAATGCGTTAACTATTGTTCACTGGTGCATGCCTATCAATGGCCATTCAGTATATCGTTGTCGGACAGGACTAACTGGATACGTACGATTAGGAAACGGCCTTTTTTTCCATATGTTGCAATACGGATATGTCCCTCTTTTTATTAAAAAAAAACTAAATGTAGACATATTGAAATATATCAAAAAAAAATAAAACCATAACTATGGTTTTAGAGAGTACGTCTGGCCTGTTTGTTTTCCCCAAATAGGGGTGTTTCTATATTGGCCCCAGTTTTCTCAAATAGAAAAAAAATTTTTCTTTTTTTATAAATTTAAAATTTGGAAGATACGAAAACCAAAGAAATTCAGAATAATTTTTAACATTTAGATGTAATAGATTAGTGAGATTGTAGAATGACATGGACGATGGATTGTGAGTGCGTTTTGTGTTTGTGTGTATGTATGTACATTGAGTGCATGTGTATGTCTATGTGGGTGTTGTGATTTATTTTGGTGATGGGGTGTTTTATAAGGTATGTGTACTGAGTGTATGAGTTGTATATTAGATGAAGCATGGGTGATATATTATTTATAGCACTAATTTTAGGTTTTAATTCCTTGTATATCTCTTTTATTGTATAGCTCTCTGATGACGGCAATTGACCGAGCTTCGTGAATAAAAATGGTATATATTTGCACGTTTCGACTGTGGGTGACCTTTTTTCACGAATATAATTATATATATTATATATATATATATTAATGGGAAACTGGCGATAATGGGGAAAAATATGAAAAATCCCACAAAATTACAAGCACTGCTCCCCCGAACTGACACCAAGGAAGGAGCAAGGAATTGTGGGTGCCAGTGACAATAGTGATGGGCGTAAACCGATGCATCGTGGGGACTGCTACCAGGCATGGGCAGACCAAAATTTTTATGTGGCATTAGCGAACGCAAAAAGAAACAACCCCTGTTTTACGAGCGCGCGGGACCTTTCGAGTATGGTCGGCGTGGGGTCGGATTGGTAGAAGGCTCCTTGTTATTTTCTTTATTTTTTTTTTCTTTTCTGGAGATCAAAATTGGGCCTAAAATAGCCTTAAAATCTGAAAACCAAAGGAGAAAAAATAAAAAAAAATTTCCGGTTTTTTTTACTTTTTCCAAAATTGATAAATTTGGGCTAAAAACAGGAGGCCTATTTTACATGATTTTGGAAAAACTAAAAAAAAAAATTCGCAAAAACTGAGAAGCTCAGTGTCGTTCGTGCCCTGTAAAACCGGTTTTTTTATTTTCGTTGCCTTAGGGGGGGTGTCTCTAGGCCTTTTTTGAACCCAAAAAATAGTTTGTAAACATTTCGTAATGTATATATGATGTGAATAAACTCAAAAAGTTTGGGCAAACTTTTTTTGTTGAGTTTATCGCTTTTATTTGACGGTTGTTTTCATAGTATTTAGTATCAGTGAAATCGTTCGTTCATTGTTCGTCATGTATTAAGTTTACAAGGAAACCTCATTTTTAAAGCAACCGGGTAATCCAGTTGAGTAACCTCCTTCCTTGCAAGACAAGTAGGGTCTCCAACAAAATGTGCCAAATTCGCCATTATTGTCTCCAATAGAACAATCAGTTCCATTCAGTTGCATTAGGTTGGCACATTTTGTTTGAGACCTGCCTGTAATCAAAGGAGGGGTGCTCAGCCATAAAATAAGTGATTGTTACAAACGAGGTGTCTTTGTAAAGAGAAAACAATGACCTTTTCACTGATATCCAACACTATGAAAACAATCTTCAAATAAATATATAACTCAACAAAAAAAGTTTCCAAACTTTTTTGAGGAGTTTAGAACAATGAGTACCAGTCTATGATATTCATGTATTAGACACATTTGTTGATTAAAGTTACGGCAAACTTGAAAGTTAGCCTACACATTACCTGGATGTCTTTAGCCTCATATTAATGTCCCTATCTGCTTTTGGATGTGTTATTATTATGTGTAAAATTTCTCTCCATTCTTTCAATGGCCAAGACTATCATTTGCGAACAAATTGAAGAAATTTCATATTTTCTAAAAATGTGCCAGTGTCGCTTAAAGAGACATGAGATTTCCAGAAAGAAGCGCCCCCAATTTTTGTCGAACCCGGATTTTTTGCATATTTGGAATGCTTTCCAATGTATTAGATCACACCTGAAGTGAATAAACCGAATGCGCCATCTTTATGTAATAATATGATGATTTAGTACTTTCTGTCGTGCACGACAGAAAGTCAAAGCACGGTGTTCTATGGGGACAATTACGATAGTCAGGCAAGTTCAAAACAAGGTTTGCTGTTTTCTTTTGTAATTGTTTGTCCAATAAACCTTAGGAACGTTCTTGGTAGGTGGTCTACAATCGATCTTGTGCAATTTGAGAGAAATTTGTATCCTAAAAAAATCTCCTGTCACTTTAAAGCACTTTTCACAGAATATGAAATTTCTTCAATTTGCTCTCAAATGATTGTCTAGGCCCTTGGAAGAATAGAGGTATATTTTACAAAAAAATAACATACCCAAAACAGATGTAGCCTTATAAGAGGCTATAATGATGTCTATTACATCAATATCACAGACTCATTGATATACATTGTACGCTGACGTAGTGTAAGTTAGTAACCAATGGTTATTGGCTGAAGCTGTGGCTCACGCACCTGTTCCGAATTATAATCCATAGGTTGTGATCGATGTGATCAGTGGCGCCTACCAAAATTAGCATGAGCCAGGTGACCTGGCAATGGTCTTATTCTAACACGGGTCTACATAAGTGAATTTAAAACCACAAAGGTCATAGGACTGGTAAAACAAGGGGATGCCATGGAAATCAAATCCGCATGTTTTTTGGCAGTTTCACCATATAGTTGGGCATTTAAAGACACTATCAGTGATTGTCCCCAGATAGAAGAATATGACACAAGAAACGATGTGTGTGGAGCATGTCTGCCAAGCGTAGAAACACCACTTTATTTCACCATTGGCGACAAACATATAACAGGCAAATTAGAAAATAAGTTTAAGCTAGCTTAGAGATCATAAACCTTGTAATTTCTCATGCTCCAAATATTCACAGCAATTAATTAGAAAATAAGCACCCATTAAAATATATAAGGACCGAAACAAAATGTTGAGTAAGCGACTCGCGCTAACATTAAGTAAACTACCAATACTAAAATTTTGAGTAAGATACTCATGCTACTCTTTGAAGCACCTACTAAAGACACTATCAGTGATTCACCCGAAAAAGACAAAAGAATTGGAATTTGCAGAACAAACAGATGAAAAGTGAAGGATAAATCTGTAGATCATCATAAAAAAATTCCAACTAAAAAAAAAAAAACAGAAGAAAGAAAACAGTAGTTTCAAATAGAACCCATTCAATTCAATTGTGGTAGTAAGTGTTCGTCTGGACAATGATTTAAACAGTCAGATTTTGTTCTTATTAGGGCTGGTTTGGGTCCTATCACTTGCAGGGGATGTTAGGTTACCTATACTTGTTCCAGACATGCAAAAACCTGATTTTTTGATGATTTTTTTTTCGATTTTCTGATAGGTGCCAAGCACTGGATAGTGCCTTACGTAAAATACCTAATGACCAAAACAAAATGTGAAGTAAGATACCTTGTGCTTTTTCTTTGGGTAAGTTTACCTAAAAGGACAGAACCAAAATGGTTATGTGTAATTTCCCCTTAAATTACACCCACATCAATTTTTGATGGAGTAAGATAACCCACCACAAACCAGAGTAAGCTACCCTGGCACTCTCCGAGGGGTTAACGGTACCCAAGGAGGACCAGCAATTGAATTGGATGAGGAATAACTGGGCAAAACTGTGATAAAGATCAGCAAAATTTAGATATGAATGTACCTTTTATGACTTTAATTCACAACCACAATGGACCCATGTGGACAATGGGCCCAGCAACTTTCTTTTACCGAATGTTGATGGCCCCAGGTGGTTGATATGTTTTCACAAAGTCAAATCCTCTTGCATTAGGCCCTGTTATCAATTAGGGGGTTGACAGTTTCCATGGATAAAAGAGGGCTATGATTTTTTGAGATCCTAAAAGGGGACCCTGAAAATTATGATTTTTCCATCACCCCCTTACAAGCATTTTAAATGCTCCCTTGACACATGAGAATTGAAAATATGCAAAAAGGGGGGTGGTCTATATGATTTTCTGTGGGGTTGACATATTTTTCACAGATTAAAGAGGGCTATGATTTTGAGATCCCAAAAGGGGCCCTGAAATTTGATATAAGTATTCTATATAAGTATATAAAGTTTTAGTAATAATAATAATAATAGAGACTTATAGAGTGCCTTTTACAAAGTAGTCAAGGTATGGCAGAAAGGGGAAAAAAGGCAAGAAAACTAAGAGCTCGAAAAAGATGTGACTAAGAAGACTTTTAAAGGTAGACAAACTATCAAGACCAAGGATGTTGGTAGGTAACTCAAGGCACAAATCACTAGCTTTCTTTTTGGAACAAGGATGGAATATCAAAGGGATTGCTGAATCTGAGCGAAGTTTATAAGTGGACTTATGAGTACTTATGAGTGGACTTATCTCAACTGAGATGACGTGAATTCTGACCTGGGTGAGGGGGCGCTTATAAAGGGAGGGCACTATAAGGTTGAATACAGTACTGTACTATTTGACCCTTGTACTTCTCTTGTTCTGAAGGCCCTCCACATAAGAGTGAAAGTGTATGTTATCATAAAGGGATTAGCAGCGATAATGCATTTTTTTAAACTTATAAATCAGGGATAAGTGTGTACATTCCATATACCGTACTGACCCGAGGATAGTCCCATGCTCGATTATAATCCCACCCCTAAGTTTTAGGAAAATTTCAGAAAATTCTAAAGTATCCGTTTATTATCCCATGCCAAAAAATGGCCTACACTGACTGCAAAATTCGGAAACCTATCTTCTTCAAACAACAAACCTTTTAGCCTTGAATTCCAATGATATGCATTTTCCAATACACTGAATACGAAATTCCATATTTAATCTTATAATCCATCTCAAGAATGTTTCTAATGACGTCTGGAACCATTAAAGTTAGTGAAAAACATACATTTACAATAATAGAACAACAGCAGAAGACCAGGTTTCTTGGTCAACACTCTGCAAGGCTTTCTACTTCACTCAGACGTGATTCTACAATATGTTTTCACTCTTTTTCCATATTTGCAGTATTAAAAATAATTAAACAAAGGAAAAAAAATAAAAAAATTAAAAAAATTAAAATAAATAAAATAGGTTTTTTTGGTGGATTTGTTTTCTGAAACGAAAAGAATATTTGAACAAGGCCGTGTGTGTAGGGTCAGAGGGCATTTGGCAGCAAACCAAATATGGCCGCCGCCAAAACACTGATGGCAAATTGGTTCAGTTTTCGCGACTTTTTTGTTCGTTTTTTGCCGTTTTTTTGCTAAAAAAAATCACTAAAGTTACATTATAGTCATGGTTAGTTACATGACGAAAGATGACATCACGCAGATGAGGGTGGAAGGAAACTAACGTACTTCGAAAAAACAGCATTTTTTCAACTTTCTGAGTCTTCAAAAATTCGGAAGTAATCGCAAGTGCTGTTACAGTGTATGTGGCGAGGCGAGTAGGCAAGACATTTTCAACTCCGGCTTCGGGCAAGATTCGGGCATTATCCACCCTCAAATTTCAAGGTATTTTCAGCTTAAAAAAGGGTGGGACTATACTCGGGTCATTACGGTAAGTGCTTTAATGTAGAAACAAACTGTCAATAGTTTTTAAAAAATGAAGTATTGAGGAAATTGTCATACCGTCTCCCGCAAATAGACACACAGCGGTGGTGTCTCAAAATCTACACTAAACAGCTGATTGTGGTTTACACCAATACAGAATAAACAAAGATCACTAATAATATTTGCATTTGAGGTCAAAGTGTATCTCAAAGGTGCACACTTTGTTTACTAACAGAAAGCCTTAACTCTGAGTTACGACCTTCTGATGGTAACTGTATTTGGCCAAACAATGAGTTGAGGCTTCATAGCTTGCACAATTGCCAGAATTTCAACAGCTTTTTAGCTCCCTATCCCACTTATAACGATGATTTCTTTTAAAACATTCCAAAGGGATGACATGCTTAAACATCTGATTGAAATTATGTGTCAATCATAGGCATGATTGAAAATGTAACTCACAGATTACCGTTTTCAGTTACCATCAGAAGGACTCAGCACTTAAAAGAAATATTAAAGAATTTCTTTAATTCTGCTGTTCATAATTAAAAATTGTTCTTTGGTTACTAAAGTTTATATAATGTTTGCATACAGTACCATATATGAGCTTTATGAGATGTTTACATTTTGAGTAATGAATAGATTTGCTTAGTAGAAAATATTAAACATCACATTTCTCAAAAGCAGTATTTTTGAGTTAAGGCTTTCTGATTGACAACCCTCGATATAATAAGGTGATGATTTAGTAGTTTCTGTCATGCACGACAGAAAGTCAAAGCATGGTTTTCTATGGGGGACGATTACGATAGCAGGCAAGTTCAAAACAAGGTTTGTGGTTTTTGCAACTGTTCATCCAATAAACCTTTGAAAGGTTCTTGGTAGGTTGTCTACAACCGATCCAGTGAAATTTTAGAGAAATTCGTATCTTAAAAAAATCTCCTCCTGTCACTTTAAGACATTTGATTAAAAAGCAAGTAAATGTATTAGGTACATCAATAAAATGTATTGCACTGATTATGCACATGCAAATATAAGCATGATATAAAATCCTGCTCTCATGCTGAATTACACCAATAACATTAATTTTGTTTCATGGTTTAAGATGTCATCTTGAAAGCCCCACTCCTTGCATCAAGCGCTCCAAGCTAAACATCTTGAACTGAATTGTTTCATGAGAGAACTCCTTCCCCGCTTCAAACAAGATGGCAATGTTTGGGGAGCGCACCTTGGCATCTGAATCCCACGTTTCAAAATAAGCCAAATCTGAATAGGCACTTGCATTGGTGTGTATAGTCCACGGCGTACTCCAAGTCTGGCAGCCATCTTTGCTGATTCGCAATCCCATTTTCTTCTGAATTTTGGACTAGCAGGGTTGGAGAATATTACCCATGTTCTGGAGGGCGATGATGAGTCTGAAGCTGGAAAGCCTATCATGCTTGCCTGGAGAAAGAACACAAAGTTAACAATAACAAGCCTATCATGCTTGCCTGTAGAGAAAGAACAGTACAGAAACACATTTACAAGAATAAGTCGACAATAAATAAATTTGTACACTAGTAAGGCGAAACAGGTAAACCTTGCCTCCAATTCTGGTATGCATACCTACCAACCCAATGAGACCACCTAGTTCAATGGAAATTAATAGTCTTACGGAATAAAGCTCATACATGTACATACTACTGCTTATTGCAATTATTTGAAACAAACTTCACATACCGTACTGGAATTAAAGGCCAGATTAACTGATTCGGCACTAGTAAGGCTTCATGCATGCAATTATATAGTCTATACACAGTTTGTTCTTCTAGATTGCATTTACATTTGTATAACAGAACTTTCTGGTTTCTGTTTTGTATCGCTTTTGATAATCCCAATTTCGTAATTCATATCAAAGGAATTCTGTCCCAATTTGATTGACTAAGGAATTCTGTTGCATGAAACAATATTTAGATATAATAAAATACATATCTTATCCAGTTGTTTTCGCGGTTCTCGGCTTGCGCGCTCGCTATATTCAAAGAATAAGTTGTGGGCCACCCACTGACCTCTATACATGGATAGCGGGCGACGATCGAGAAGTGAAACATTTTGTCCTCCATTTTGTAAAGGGCAGAAAGTTGTCGTCGCTGCATTACTTTCAATGGCACTTGTATGTCAAATTTGAAATTGACTAAAAATAAGGGAAAATAAAAGTTTTTTTCACACAAAGGAATTGTGTTATATTCAAAACAGATCATTAATGAACAAATAAAGAGAAATTTCCGGAAAAAAATAATGAAACTGAGGAAATGTGAAATAATAAATAAATAAATGCAGCAAATAAATAGCGGAGCATGTTATAACATAAGGATAAATGCATATTTGGTATAAATAAATATAGAAATAAATGAATGCATGACTGAAGGAATGAATGAATGAAAAAATGAATGGATGGATGAACGAATAAATCCCAACTTGCCTTTA
>JAMKCH010038086.1:0-14926 GCA_023653785.1 Ophioderma brevispina | reverse complement strand
TGAAAATGGGTATATTGTAAGTCCGCATGGATCAATAAACAATTAATGCTCCTGGGGCAGCAAAACTGTCTGTGAGGCTAACTTACTAATTTTACGTGCTTTTCTTTGCAGAATTGAAATGTACAGGCTTTTTTCTTTTTGTTAAGCTATTGGAGTATACAACCTTTAATCATTGAAAGATGACAATCGTTCGGTTAAACTTTCAAAGTGTTTTGAAAACATTTCATATTTTGACCCCTGTAAATAACCTTTCCCCCTTAATAATACATTTGCATTCCTTCATTTTTGGTAAAAACTTTGATATGTGTTGTTCGAAAGTGTTTTCTCAATACAATGTTGGAGAAAATTGTTTTTTTGCATCTAGTTTTGGGTTAAGGCATCATAATAGCAGTTTTTCTAATTTGCCTGGCCTATCTGCTTCTTCAACCTGTAGATCTGATACTAAACTTTAAAACCTTCATTATACGATAGTCAATGAAGCAACAATTTTCAATACCTCTACTACAGTATTTAAAAGGTGCAACAGAGGTTTGAGCAGCCAAATGTTTGTCATAATAGTAATTCATATAAGAGGACACTCAATTGATTTCTTTCCTTGTATTTTGGCTACAGAAATGTCCAAAAAGAGAAAAAGGCGTTTTGATTTCCTTATATTTACAATACAAAACAGCGAATTTTCGTATTTGCTCCTATAATACAAATTAGAAATTTCACATTCACAATTTTTTTGTACCAAAGTAAACATTCTCAGCTTTTAATTATTAAATTCCTTTCAGATGGGGATTTTTTGATGGAAAGCTTTACATCGGTTGAAAAAATCGTATTATTTATTTTTTTTAGGACACCTGTTGTGTGAACTCTCTCTTGCACCTTTAATGTCAGTGACACATAACAGTAGAATTTGCATTTTGCGGTTCATTAAGGTCCCAGGAAATGAGATGATAAATCTACTCCAATCTTTGTGGGATTATTCCTTGCGAAAACAGGGCCAGAAAAACGAAATACACGACCATCAGTGACATCATTTGTGCAACTATTGATTAGCAGTCAGTACCATGAAACACTTCACCTGGAATTTCTTTTAAACTTCTAAACATCAATGTACCACAAATGATGGTTCATCACCAACCCAATATTGAATGCTTCTGGTCCCTCCTTTAGACTTGACACAAACCCCACATCAATTCTATTTGTCAATTTTCCCTGGGCCTTTACGACCTTGGTTGAGAATCTGTCTTATGCAAGCAAGCAACTATCAATGACATGACGACTACTTGGTCCAGATTGTCTCAACTCATATTCAAGGCATCTCTGATTCAATGAGGTGCTGTCTTTCGGTTCCCATTAAGGAAATTGGTTGAGAATCGTCTTGTGCCATCAAAGCAACTGATATCAATGACATAGGATACTTGATCCAAGATTGTCTCACCTCATCTTCAAGACATCTCTGATTCAATCAAGGAGGTTGAGTCTTTTGCGTGAGGTACCATTAAGACAGTGGTTGAGAATCTGTCTTGATACCATCAAAGCAAGATATCAATGACATGAGGCTACTTGATCCAGATTGTCTCACCTCATCTTCAAGACATCTCAATGACATCAATGAGGTGATGTCTTTCGGTCCCATTAAGACATTGGTTGAGAATCGTCTTGTACCATCAAGCAGAGATTCATATGGACAGTGAGGCGCCTTGTCAGATGTCTCACCTCATCTTCAAGGGGGACATGTCTATATTCAACTCAATGACGTGGTGATGTCTGTGCGGTCCATTAAGACATTGGTGAAGAATCTGTCTGATTGCCACAGCAAGGATAGTATTCAATGACATGAGGCTACTTGATCCAGATTGTTATACTCATCTCAAGACAACTCTCTGATTCAATCAATGAGGTGATGTCTTTGCGGTTACATGAGACATTGGTGAGAATCTGTCTTTGATCCCATCAAAGACAAAGAGATCAATTGCCATGAGGCTACTTGATCCAGATTGTCTCACCTGGCTTCAAGACATCTCTAATTCAATCAATGAGGTGATGTCAATCCTACAGTCTGCTTAGAGGTCAATGCCCTAAATTGATCTACCATGAAACCAAGCAAAATGAGATTTTGGGGCTGGTGGGCTGCTCAATGACAGTAAATAATAATATTGTTTGACTTACTGCAAATGGGCAGGAAAAAAATTACATAAAATACACTGAATAAAAGTTAATGACACTATGTAATTCTGGCTAAAGGTCTCTGTTCATACTTTTCTCAATAAATGCACTTGACGATTAGACCACCTACCGAGAACGTTTTGAAGGTGTATTGGAACAAACAAAGCACTAAAGAAAACCGCAAGTTGTTTTGAACTTGCCGTAATCGTCCCTATAGAAAACATCCTTTTTGATTTTCTGAGTACATGACAGAAATACTAAATCATCATATTATCACATTACATAAAGATGGCCTATTCATTTCAGGTCTGATCAAATACATACATTGGTAATAAGAATTTTAAATATGAAAAATAACCAAGGTTAAAAAACAATTGAGGGTTGCTTTTTCTGGGAAAGTCCTCGGGTTCTTTAAAGGGGTTGTTCGAGTTAGGTGTATTGTGTTCTCTATTGTTGAGAGCCTGGCACTTGCAACATACAACCCATCAAGTACCGTGGGAAAAATCTTGCGGTTGACGGTAGACGCAATTAATGCCATGCTGCAAATCATATTTCAATAGATGATGTGACCTATGACGTCACTTGTTGACATTCAGGAACGCCCTCTGTTGTTTTCTGGCAGGCAAAGTATTACAGTAGTTTCTGTGAAGAGCACATAAAATTGGTTATAAATTGACTTGCAGATCTTTCCTGATCTAAATTTGGGTCAAAAATGCAGCTGGTAGCATTAGCTCTATTAGCTTGATAAGAAAAGTTAGTATTATTTAATTCAGAAACAAAAGTGACAGCAAAAAACAGATGTCCCCATGCAAAGTATAGGGGCTTTTGCTGCCAGATTCTATCTTACACCAACAGGGGGAGCATAATCAAAACATAAACAAATGTCACATCATCTATACTGTGCTAATATTGATGGTTAACACTAAAATGGCGTTTTTTTGTTAAATCTTGGAAATGATGGATTTGAGGGCTCAACATTCAGGACGACAATGAGAAAAAAATATGGCCTTCATCTGGTCATTAAAATCGATACTACTTCCGGTTGTTAAATCAGGGGGTCCCAAAAGACGATCGGAACACGCACCTTTGTAAGGATATGGGTGTAAAGCCCTGACAACAAAAGTGCTCTCAATCCAAAAACAAAGATACAAAGAAAAAAATAAAAGCAAAATGGATGGCGGGACCAAATGAGGAGACAAGGCAAGTGTCTGCACACAGTGATAATCAATCAAGGACAACTCATTGAGTAATAAGTAGACACATTTAGTATGTACAGAATGGCAGTTCAGTACAGTTCTTCAAGGGTTCAATATTAATGAAGACTTTGTTATAACCTTTGAGGAAATTTGTAAATTTAAGTTTCAAAATACATTTGTGAACAATCCATAAGACATAGCCCCTATCTTTACAAAATTGGCATAAAAGGGTGGTTCATTATATTTTGAAGGATGTTAAAATGAGACATTATACTATATTGCCTTGAGCACATTTGTTGACATGGTGATGCGATGCGGAAAACCCGCCACATGGTGAAAAATTTATATTTTGAGTTTTGACTATCATTTGCAAATTTGAAATATAAAAGTTGCCATAAAAACTTTTTACTTCTTTCTTCTATGATGCACATATTCAAAAAGTTATACCTTTACATGACAAAAAATAAAACAACATAACAGATTTTAAGGTATTTTCTTATTTTTTTTAAAAAAAACTGTCCGGTGCGACATGTGCGGGTTTCCCCAGATCACATAAACATTTGGTTTAGCCTAGTTTGTGTTTTTAAAACCATGTTCGGTTTTTTAAGTAATCACAGTACCATCTGACCATTACTTTCTTGGCCTTCAACAATATACAGATTTTGGTACAAGTGACCTCTAAATCTTTGTATTGACCTTTGAACTGACCAATGAACACTGACACTAAATTGTGTTGGTGACCAATGATGAGCAGACCATATGGAACGGTAGACAAAGACACACCTGGCTAGAACCTTTTTTACTACCTTTGGGATGACATGGGTCACAGTGTGTTGGTGCGATCTACTGTAGATAGCTCTTGTTTCCAAAGCCATAACAAGAAAGTTAAATTTTGAAATACCTGTTTCCCAAAATAGGAATACCCCTTACAACTTGACTTGCCCTTACCTTTGGAAGCTGACGACCTCATTGAACACATGAATGTTCTCATGTTGCATATTGACACACAGACATTTGGAACATGCGTCCATGAGATCTTCTCACAGACACACACACACACACACAGACATGGGGAACATGCAGCCATGAGGTCTTCTCACAGACACACACAGACACATGGGAACATGCATCCATGAGATCTTCTCACAGACAACCTAACATGCATTTTGATGCTTCTCAGACATTCACTGTACATCATGTCAAACATGTCCAGATAGTTTATTCAGTTGAAAAGATTATGACACAAAAGGTTTGAAAAAAAAAAAAAAAAAAAAAAAAAAAAAAAAAAAAAAAAAAAAAAAAAAGGGGGGGGGGGAGGGGCAAGATTCGATATTCTATATTGCTGCTCTGTTACTTTACAAACAAAAAAAGAAAAATAATTTTGTACAATGATTTCATTATAAAGATGCAAACCATGTTACAATGTATTTCAAAATCTTGCCTTGCATCAAAGAACAAAAAGGCTGTGGTCAAAAGTCTTCAAGTTGCTTTGTTTCCAAGATGTGATGAGAATTTGGAAAAGCAGATCAAAGGTACAAAATAAGTTGTACAGGGATCAAATTTGTACAGGGATCAAATTCTCAATACTCCAGTTTAAGTTGTTAGGGTTCTTTATGGAACCAAAATGGTTCTTTAGCCAAGGAAATGGTTCTTTGTAGAAGCTTAAAGCTTTAAGAACCCCTTAATCAATGTTAATAAAGCACCCTTCGGGGTTCTTTGTAGAACAGAAAGTTATGGTCTTTCACCCAAAAACAATATTTTAGAACCAAAAAGTGTTATCTTTACGTAACTTTTCAAAATATCCATCAACACATACAAAATTACTATGCCTTTTAAATGTTTAAGGTTTTTTGTAGAACCTATAAGATTCTTTATGGAACCTGAGTACTTCACAGGACTACGAAGGTTCTAAGTTGCACTTTTTTTCTAACACATCTAAGTGGCTCACATTTATGCCTAATTTGAAAGCAATCATGTTGGTAGTTTCATGGTTGAAAAACATATCAGGATTTTATTATTTTATCGTGTTTATGATACAAAATTTAAGAAAAAAATAACAAAATATTGCCATACACCATCATATATACAAGTTATAGCCACATTACCAATGACTTGTGGATACACTAAGAAGAAGACGCCACATGTAGCTTGAGTAACCCCAACTGTTTCATGGTGCGGAGGTCTGTTCTACTGTTGTAACTGATACAGTATTTGCAATATTGACAGCATTTTGGAAGTTAATTTTTCACAGAAAAAGCTGTTAAATACATATCAAGTAGCATTGGTGGTGTTGTCCTTGCCAGTTTGGCATAATCATTTCCAATAGGCTAAGTAGGTCATTGACGTCACGGGGAATTTAACCTGAAGTGGAATGGGACATATCTGTTTCAGTGACTTCTAAGTTCCAGGTATACATATTTCTCTAGTACACTGAACTATGTATGCAGAAATGTGGAGGTTACAATAAAGAAAAATTAATAGCAAATGATAACGAACACGAAGGGTCCTGCCAATCCTTTGCCTAATGACTGTAATATGTGATTCTCCAGTTATTTCCATGAATTGTCCAGTAATTTGACATTAAATAACCCAGGCTGAATTGACCTTAAACTCCACCATCATTTCATAAGCTTAATTTACCATTTGAGTATGATCACTGCAAGTGGATAAAAATGTAATTCGATTTTCCTTTGGAACAAGCTGACCTTTGACCTCATTTTGTATAATACAGATCTTCATTCTTAACTAATTAAAAGATTAATATAAAAGTTTCGTGAAAATTCAATCCCTGCATCTTTATGAACTATTTAATACCTCTAACACTTTTGATCCTACCCTCATGGCATTCAGAACCCTGGTTGCTCTTGCCGATCAAAAATTATTCAAGATTTGTGGTAGAATATTTTCTTTGCAGTAAATGAATTTCTCATGAACTATCCAAGTGATTGACCTCTAATTTGACCTTTAACCTTGACCTCATTTCATTCAAAGCCCCAATTCCTTTGCCAATCGGAAAATTACCCAACTTTGTTGAAAATGACCACCCCATGTGGGAATAGACAATGTTGTTAAAGGCACTATCAGTGATTTGCTAAATCAGAAAATAAAAAAAATTACAAAAATCAGACTTTTTCATTTCTGTAGCAAGCATAGTTGTCCTAACATACCTTACAAGTGCTAGGACTGAAAGCAACCTAATAAGCACAAAATCATACATATTAGTCATTACTGTCCGTACGGACACTTACAATAACACGTAATTGCATGGAGATTCATATCTTTGAGCACTGCTGTTTTCTTTCTTTTTTGTTAAGTTTTCAGTTGCAAAAATAACTTATGAGATTTCTACAGACTTGTCCTTCAATTATAAGCTATTTCTGCAAATTTCAAATATTTTGAATCTTTCGGGTGAATCACTGATAGTTTCTTTGACTTTGATGGCCATTGATGTGCCTTTTTTCAAATCTGGACGACAATGCTCGTTTAAGGGACCAACAATCTCCAAGGACACTACAATTATCAGCTCAGAAAATATCACTTGGCTCAAAAAGGTAGACCCATTTTGAGGGTGGAGACCATTACCATAAAAAGCATCATGAGGTAATAACAGTTGCTGCACTCAATGTTGGTTGTCTACTATGTCTGCATGATCATCTCCCATAGCAAATTCACAAACATGTTTCACAGAATGAAAGCAAATGCATTTGATTTGAGACAAACTACGTTTTAGGCCAGTGGCGGCTCCAGAATCGGAAAAGCAGGGGCGCAAAGCAGAGTTAAAAATTGCGTGTTATCGACAACACGTTGAACTGCTTCACATAAGTCTTTACACATGTATTTCAGCTAGGAATTTTGTATATACTGGTCCACATGATACAACAATTCAATAAAGAGTTCTGCATCAATAAACCTATTTGCCGACAACTCGCAGTATTTAACTCTTCCTTTCACCCCTGCTTTTCTGATTCTTGAGCCACCACTGTTTTAGGCTAACATAAACTGTCATTTATTTTCAAGTAGTTGTACTATCCAAGTTTCGAAATCGACCTCTAATGATCCATTAATTAATTAGGGGTTCATTCATAGTATTTTGGGTATGAACGATTGTTTATGCCCGAGGGCTACTGTTCCATTCATGTATAACCGTAACTTTTTAACAGCCAGCTATTACTTATCAAAATTAATCAATACATATCAAATTCAGTCTGAAATTGCATGATTTATGAGTGACCACTTTCGGTCCGGCGTGTCGTCACGGCAAGGCCTTCATACAAATTTTTGTTTATACATGGTCACACGTACGCCTTTACATACGAGGTATACATGAATAGCTATTCATGTATACCTCGTATGTATCAGCGTACGCGATTGGTCAATACGTGTCACGTGACCATGTATAAACAAACGTTTATGCATGGCTGCCTTGACGAATGCCGAAAGTGGTAAAATCATGCAATTTCAGACTGAATTTGATATGTAATGATTTAATTTTGTACGTAATAGTTAGTAAAAAGTATGGTATACATGAACGGAAGCCCTCAGGCATAAACAAGCGTTCATACCCAAAATACTATGAATGAACCCCTAATTAATATTTGGTGTACAATGCACCGTGCAAGGGAGCCAGACACTAATATATGCTGACCACCAACAGGGGCGGATCCAGGATTTGAAAAAATTACCAGGGGGCTGAAAGGTTAAACTTGTCCAAAATGGGCTGATTTTACAAGAATTTGCAGAATTACCGGGAGGCGCGCGCCCCTCCGCCCCCCTCCCTAGATCCGCGCCTGACCAATTATCATGGGAAACAAACTTGCGGTTTGATGCTAGATGCAATAATGCATAGTGCAACACTCTATTCACTACTGTGCTATTATTGATGGTTGGGCCATTAAAACGGCAGTTTTTGGTCAGTAGACACGCAAGAAACACTGAATTGGATGAGGAAGCAATCAGAAACGGTTCATTATCAAGTTGTAACATATCATTTAGTATTTGAATAGGATTACTATGAATGAGTCTCCAAGAGAGAAGCATGTATCATATACTCTGTAAACCTAGAAGTACAAAGTATTAAAGTAATCAATAAACTCCCACACAAATCTCACAAGGAACGGCTGGTATTTGTCAACTTATATGACCAGTACTTTGTATATCAGTCTAAGAGATTTGTTTTGTTTGTACATCATGCGCTGTGTCTTAGTCGCGCGCGATTTAGACTGCGCCTAAGAGAGTATAAGCGTGTTTGGTAGTAAGGCGCAATAATGCTGTGCAGCGTGTCAATTAATTTACGTTGTGCTTCTAGGTTTACGGAGTATATCCTTTGTAGACTTCTCAAAGGCCTTTGATAGTGTAAACCAAAGGCAATGATGCACATTCTGCTTAATTGTGGTATCCCTGATTAGATAGTAAGAGTCATTGCTATAATGTATCACAATCCAACAAGTATTGTGCAGAGCATGGATAGTCCATTAAGGAATTCACTACCAAGACGGGGATTCTTCAGGGTGACACACTTGCTCCTTTCCCTTTTGTTGTTGTGGTCGACTATTGCATCAGTCATCAGTCACCAGACACCTTGAATGATAGGGGTCTCACAATTGGCAGAAGATCTGTGTATCAATATGATCAAAGTCAAAAGCACTTGGCTAATTTAGACTGTTGATGATGTTGCATTGACTGCAAAACTGATATCATCTGCCAAAGATCTACTCACTGCATTTGAAGAGTCACCTGCTAAAGTGGGAAGACAGAATGCACGATTCTCAATGAAGAGGTAGATCATCATCCTATCCATGCTATGAATGGCACAACTATCAAGGAAGTAGATTTTAAATATCTGGGGCCCAATAGCAGAAAGGACTTCTTGGCAAGAAATGGACAAACATGGGAGTACCTGCAGTAACCTTGGTATCATAGAAGTTTGATGTTGCCAGAGCAACTGAGATTACCTTCTTCAGGGCCTGTGTGGAAAGCATCTTATGGTGCAGAAACGTGCTGCGTGCATGATGAAGGAGCTCCAAGACTGGTTAAATGCCACCTATGCCATCAGGCTACTCATGTGGGCATCTCCTGGAAGAAACACCCTACCAAACATGGACAGATCTTTGATGATATACTTAATTGTAGCACAAAGGGGAACCCATGGATACTTCCATGTCCAAGTAGAGGTAGCAGACCACTAACCTATCCTGATATACTATACAAAGACATCTAATGTTCAAAAATAGGTGCCTATAGCACCTCTGACACACACATATAGTTCCTGCAGAATTAGAACCTACTGCTATTATTTTATAGCATACCCATTAATTTCTGATGGATCATCTGTATTTGAAATAAGTTTTGCATGGATCTACTCTGTGGAAGAACTAATATTTCAACAACTACCTCAAATTACCTCTAGATGACCTTTGACCATTAATATATCCCTAAATACACAAATATGCCCTCTTTGATGATAAACACACATCTATTTCTTTGGAAGAAGCAGAACTTTCGAGCAGTTTCCAACACTGACTTAAAATCCACGAACCCCCCAATCAAGCTTTCTTACCAAACTAACAGCCCCATATGAGCACTATGGCATGTATAAGGGCGGTGCAACGCTTTAGTTCTGTCTGTGGACAAAGAGGAGGCATTTTCATAATGACCTTCAAAATGACCTATATGACCTTTGAACATCTTATCCCTGAACACACCCCTGATTAAGTTGACTACGGATCATTCTTAGTGACTTAGGTGATTGTTCAGTTACCACCTCTGTGGACAATAAAGTATTCTGAAGCAGTTTTGTTTTCAAACATGACCTCAAGTAACACCTTGACCTTATTCATGAATGCCCCATATGTCCCGAATCTATCAAGGTCATTCTGAACAAGTTTGGTGATTGACCAGTAATTATTTGTTATTAAATATAATTCTGAGCAAATGATGGCTGTCCAGTTATTTCTATGGTGATAAAACATTTTTATAATAATATCAAATGACCCTAGATAACATGTGACCTCATACCTGATCACCAATAAGGATGGACTCCTTAACCCTAACACAACTAAGCTCACCAAAGCTCACTGTGTTAATTGAGAAAAATGCACTAAGTCCAGAAAGTAGCGATGACGTCATCAAACCAAGACTCATATGGGCACGAAATCGCTGGCCGGGCCAGCGACACCGCCGTAGCGTGTTATCCCGGGTCATGGGGCTGGGGCCCGAAGGGCACTGGGTTCGAATCCCACCCGAATTTGCGACTTTTCTTGTTCCCCTCTTCCCTCACTCCTTCAGTCCCTCCTGGGAGATAGGCTAGAAACCGACGTCAGGGTTAGGGTTATAGGCACTATCAGTGATTGAAAAATCAGATAAACAAAAAAGTCATAAAAAATCAGATTTTTGCATGTCTGGAACTAGTATTGGTATTCTAACATACCCTGCAAGTGAAACGACCAAACGCAGCCTAATAAAGACAAAATCGGTTATTTTAGTCATTATTGTCCGAACGGACACTTTCTACAACACGTACGTGAATGGAGATTCCTATCTTTGAACACTGCCGTTTTCTTCCTTTTCTGTTAATTCTTCAGTTGGGAAAAATAACTTATGAGAATTCTACAGACGTATCCTTCAATTTTAAACTATTCCTGCAAATTTTAAATATTTTCACTCTGTCGGATAAATGACTGATAGTCTTTAAGGATCATTAAAGGACTAGACCCATTTTTCAATAATGTCTTTAACCCCTAGATGATCTCTGTCCTTTTACCCTGAACACCCTATACGCTCTGCGACCCACCTTATAAGGTCCATTTTGAGCAATTCTACTGACTGCCTACTTATTTCTGTTAAACTTGATCTCAAATTACCCCAGAATGATCTTTGACCTTTTCATATGACCGACTCAAAAATCATTTGTAGCAAGTTTGGTTTACTACCCCAGTTATTTCTGTGTCCAAAGTATTTTAATAATGGCCTAAATGATCCCTAGATGACCTATGACCCTTTGTCCCTGAACATCCAATAGAACCGACTCCATACGGGTCATTCTGAGCATGTTTCCCTTAATGGAGACTCCCTCCTGAATGTTCCTTCTGAGTAACTTAGGTGAATATATGTCTATTTCTGTACTGGAATTCTTAGCATTTTCCAACAATGCTCATTTAACTATGAACACCCCATATGATCAATCCAGAGAAACTTTGGTGGTGACTCCTCAATTATTGCTGTGGAAAAAGCATTTTAATCAATGGCCTCGAATGACATATAGATGATATTGGATTTTTTATCCCTCAACTCCATATGACCGACTATATAGGGATCAGTAATTTCTATTGACAGAGAAGCCTTTTCCATTCCATTTTCCACAATGACCTCTAGATGAACACATGATCTTTTATCCTTGAACACTTTATATGACTGACTTCATAAAAATCATTCCTCAGCAGCTTTGCTGACTGCCCGTTTTTCTGTTAACAAGCATTTTACCAACAAGACCGACTCTCACATGAACCCCTAGATGACCTTTGAGCAACTTTGACAGTTTCCCGGTTTATTTTTGTGCAAAGAAAGCCAGTGGCTGACAAATTGTTGGTACCACCAGAGGTGGCAAAACCTGATATACATCGTCAAATATAACCTTGGGTATGTGTGATACCTTTCCAAAGCGGGTAGGTGTTCCGGTGATGTAGTGCATGTTAGCATCTATTGGTTACTGGTTCAAGCCTTTTCAAGCCTTGGCTCATGCACCTGTTCTGAATAATGATAAGCCATAGGATTTGTGTTGTGATCAATGGCTGTACCAAAGTAGCGTGAGCCAGTTGACTGGCACACGGTCTAAGGTCCGTTCATACTTCCAATGCACAATGCAGTGCAGTGCTTGCTGCAGTTCGAGATACCGATCAGTTCTACTGCAACTGGATGCAACCGCTGCAATGCTATATTCGGGCAAGGACAACTCCACTGCCTGCAGTGCAGTGCGTGGCAGTATGGAACGGACTGTATTCTAAAGTGTCTACATATCAGCGACCAGATGGGGAAGGGTTTATAAAGGTAAAATGAAATTGTTCCATGTGCTGGCCTCTCCAGGGAAAGGGAAGTTAATAAACATTCGTTCTGAGGCTTTAGTGAGTGCCTGTATTTTGAATGGACTCGGGAGAAGCTACTCGGCAATGCCTTATGGAACCTTGATGATATTTGACCCTTTTGCTCTGAACAGGACATGGCAGCAAACCGCTTGGTGACTTGGCGAATTATTTTTTGTGAACGGAAGTATTTTTAAATTGACGTCATGACCTGTGATCTCTTATAAATCCACTCGTATTATGGGCTTGATTCTGAGCAACATTGGTGATTGTCTGGTCTTTCTGTGCAAAAAAGATCCAATATGCGAACAAGTATCGGTTCCAAAAGTGGCAAAACAACAACGATATACAAGCGTCATGACCAGCAAAAATGGGGGTTTAACTTTCATGCAGAGCAGTATAGCCACTGATTTTCTAGAGTTCAATGTCTGCCCATTAAACCACTTTGGAACGGCCTGTTTATTTAATTAATCGTTGTGTTAATACTCTAGTATAATTTTATATATTTGAGGGCAGATAGGATATTAATGCTAACACTATGATTCACCTAGTACCTAACAGTCGGAAGATTTCCCTTCCGAATATACCTCCTTCACGATAATCAGCCCTCGGCATGCATTAGAACCTCCAGAGGATTTGTCCACAGACGTGAACCTAAAAGTGTTGACCGCGTTTGGGATGAAAGTTTTCCAGGCCATTACGATGTTTGTCTTTACTTAGCTTTTTAATATTGTATCTTGATCCTATAGCCCATGAACTTGAAGGGGTAGGTTTTCCTACGTCTCACAAGGTGCAGGGCACCTTCATTGAAAGTCAATATAGATCATGGTTGGGTTTACATGGTATATCATGATGTGATCATTCGTCCATCTGACCATCCAACCAACAACCGACCGACAGTCACAAAATGCTTTTTAGTCCATGGAAATGGATATGCATTTTGCTCAGAATGATCATTGAGGGGAAGATCATGTAGGAGATCAAAGGTCACGAAGGTGTCATTTAAAGCCATTGTGTAAAATATCTAAAATTCTGCTGCTTTCATCGGGTGGATATTCAAAATTCTTAGTGTTATTTTTTAGGAAGATTGGTCGTATAGGTTGTATAAAGGGAGAGCGTGGCCCACTAGTTTGGATATTCGCCTTAGGTGCAGAAGGTCCCCCTGTTCAAACCTCGTAGGGCCACTTGCTGGGATTTAATCGGCTACTAAATGCCAGATATAATGAATTTGTATAATAAATATTAAAACTGAAGTTCCACTTTCTCCGTGGTTCATGTGGAATTTGGCAAATGAACCATGAGAATATCCTGTCCTTTGGAGAGGACGTTAAGCCGTTGGTCCCAAGTACCGAGGGTCATACATGTACATGTATACCACAGTTTCGAGAAGAATAGGGTGGTAACCCCTGATTGTCCCAAGCCGTCTTGGTCAGTTTCGAGGGATACCCCTATTAGAGTGATTAATCACTGTTGGGTATACCTCTGAGGGCTTGGTCCTCTAAATTGTAATAAATAAATAAAATAAAAATTGAAAATAATCGTGAGCAAGGTCAAAGGTGATAGGACGTTTGATGTTATTGTGTAAAAAATTTGAAATATTGCCATGTTTTCATAAACAATTATGGAAATTCATCAAAATTGCTCAGTGATAATTGAGGAGTGAGCCATACTTATGGGTGTTCAGGGATAAGCGGTCAAATTTCGTCTGTAGCACCTTTAGGGTTATTGCCCATGCCTGAAATGCTTCGTCGTCCATAGAAATGGATGGTTATTAACACAAACAAATGAGTCTTGTGCACAAAATTATCTGAATTTTTATATAACAAAATTTTGAATTAAACGATCGGTCAAGAAATTGGGATCAATAATTTGGAATGTCCAGAACAATTACAATGGTGATAATAATCAATACACTCAAGAACGAACGTCCTATGAAAACAAAGTATACTTACTTTAATAATATCCACTCCGATGTGGCGACTGATGTCCAGAATAAAAAGAAGCGTTGCAGTTCAACGGTGTCCTCACATCGAAGAATCCAAAAAGGAAGATTGCACAATATAATATTTCAGGATATTAAATCCGAGAGAATCTTTAGTAAATATATTTTTTCGGAGCAGGTCATGAGTGAAGATAGCGTTGTCCAGCAGTTCAAGACGACGGTGTTCTATAGGTCCCTCGACGACACAAAACTTTAGTTGGCCGTATATGAATCCAGAACGCCAATTACTTCCACAAAGTCCTGTCGCCAAGATCCACTTTTAGGACCCCACAAAAGAGAATCTTTTTTATTCCATAACTGAAGCTCATTTGACTTAAGAGTGTTGTCAGAGAAAACCACCTGATGGCGGGAAGATGAAGGTTGGACAAATCCTTCCATATTTGTCATATGAATCTATATTGATGGTTTATTCTTCATGACAGTAATAATTTCAGTCTACCATGAAGCAGTGTTTCTAGACAGAAAATACCATATTTTGCCCTATCTTCAAAAAATCA
>JAMKCH010038085.1:0-29132 GCA_023653785.1 Ophioderma brevispina | reverse complement strand
ACTGACAAGACACCAGACCCAAGGCCTGTGTAACGGCGGGTGCACCCACTTACATCAGCGAGGAGCTCCCCTCATTACCAGTCAAAATCCCTACACAGTCCAAGTTATACCGAACAGGGGGACGAAAACCCAAGGATATACCCAGGTCCAAATCCTGAGCAAACCAGGTGTAATACCAGAGACCGATACTCACGGCGCACCTATTCGCCCCGGAGTAGGGACCAGCGGGATCAGCATGGGTGTGTGTCCCGTGACGGCGACTCTGTCGAACAAGTCACGTACAGCCGGGGCCTATAAGGGAAACAAAACGGCCTGCGCACGAACCAAGGCGGGGATACCCGAATACAATTTACTAAGTCTAGATAGAAAAATTATAATAAAAAGCATTTCCAAAAACAATCCTCCAACTCCTTTAATCAAAGGTCCATACCTCGTTGACATAAGGATGCAAGAAGCAGTTAGGAAACTAGGTAGTAAACCCACAAGTGTACGCTCATTGTATGAAGGGAATGATATGCATAAATTATAAAATGTAAACAAAACCGGGCGGCCATTTTGAAACGAGCACGAAAAACGTGCCAGCCCGCTGACAAATTACAATCCGCCCCCAAGCATTGGAATCACAAATATACACGTTATAAAATATATTTAATTATATATAAAAACATATAAGATTAGTGGGAATAAGACTATCGATATTAACGTGGCTGCAGTGCCACGCCCTACGCTAGGCGGCCTATGGGTGTGAATTTATGCGTTTATGTGTTGAAAACCCGACCGCAAATTCAAGGTATAAAGTCCTTAAAATACGGACTTCGCAAACGAAGCAAAATGACAAAACTACAGTCCAGGGACGTAATAATGACTTTTAACAGATTTTCACAAGGTTCAGGGCCACCAAGTAGCTAAATCTGACCAAAAATTCGACAGAAATCGAGAGTTAAATTAACGTACCAAATCTGTCGAATTCCCAAGACGAAAAGAGAAGAGGATTGTGGGTTCTGACGTCACTTGGGGGGGTGTCGTCATACAGGAGTGATCGAAATGAATCTATATTAATGTGGGAATATCTATTTATGGGAGGTTCTGCATCAGCCTAAAGACAATGCAATTCGTTACATCAACATATGATTGAAGGGTAAGCAGATCGTAGGGTCATAAAGATTTCTATTTTAAGGTATAGGACTCTGTAGTGAGTGTCAATCTGATTTCTTCCCCGTTCGTAAAGCCACATGACCTGGGAGGTTGTGGTATTGAACGTTCTGGCCTTGGGTATTATTGCATTACCATGGCAAGTGAACTGTTCAAGCGCTTTCATTGAGGGGGAAGTAAAAGCATGCGTGCGGGCGTACATTAATTAAACTCTATTGTGTAATATGCACGCTGCAGATTTAAATCGTGTCACAATGCACACATGCATCTTCAATGGGTTTCTTATGCACGCATGCATATTCAAATTTGAGGTAAGCGTGCATTCGCGAATCTAATTTTACGCCAAGACAAGGAAAAAACCACTCGAAAATAATGCTCTAGTGGTTTATAATTAGTTATTACAGTTAGTTACAATATAAAACACTTTTCAGCTGCCCTGTCAAGATATGTTTATCTCGATCGTATAAGTATAGTTTCTAGGCCTTTTTTCATTCGCATTTTGATGTAATGCGGCATTCATTCTTGCATTGTCATTACTTTGGCCGACTTAGTGTGTTTTGTTATTTTAAATTGCTGCGGCTCTATTGGTTTTATGACATTACTTATCACCATTTAGCATTCAAACGTTTTTGTTACTCAATTCTCCGTTTTAAGATATTCAAACGCTATATTATAGATTAGTTTCAACTTTCGACATTTTTTACTGATTATTCCATGTGCCTTGAATAATGTGACTGTTTTGTATTCGTTATGTACAATCAATTTTGTATGAAAGGTTTCCAAAAAATAAATATGCTATACGTTTTAGAGCATTTTATGATTTCATGAGGGTAGTTGGTTTGTTTGTGAAAATTTCTTACCACAAAAAAAGTGTTTATGTTTATGTAGTTTGAAACCGTTTGATTTAACGCCTCTCTTAGCTATTTCTTCCACAATGTAAATTAAATCGCGCCCCTCGTATTTTGTCATCATCGTGTATTTTTTGCATGTTTAATTGGAAAATTGTGTAGTAAGGACCCCTGCAGTTAGTGCGTAAGCGAACACGCCAGATTTCCTTCCTTTTTAAAACGTTTTGGTTTATCCACACCATGCATCATATCAAAAATTACTGTTTTTCATTTACGTTATTTTTGCATTTATACAGTGTGATGAAGAAATGTTCCAGATGACTTTCACCGGGGATCAATGAAGAATCCTTTATAGATAGCGCCTTGCCTGTTCTATAATTAATTATGGCACAAAATAAGCATAAATAAACGGGAATCACATCAAGCATCGAATGAATATTAACAACAAAATTAAACTTTGTTTAGCGTATGTTCCGGTCATGCGATGTGTCAACGAAATAGGGGTCCTGCTTGAATTTCGTCATATTATTCAACATTTTCGACATTCGCCTTATATAATTTATGTCTTTAGCTAGGAGTGGGCAATTTGGGGTCATACTTTCCGAAAATGGGAGATCCTGAAAAACGTTGACCTTGGGCACCCTATTCCCATTTTCTGTTCAAAAACTGTGGTTAGCACAGAGTGTGATATAACTTTTGGAAGGATTCTGACAAATAGTCATTCCTATGCCTATACTTCTACGTAATTATGTTTTGTGTTTTGTTTTGGATCTTATGGTATAATTGAAGTGCTGTAGGGGCTATACTATTATGGTATTTTGTAACTTTGCTACTCTTGTAAAGGCGAACCATAATAGTCACATTACAAGGTTTTCTCACCCATTCTAAACCTCTACCCACAACCGTGAGATTATACTATTATCAGGGCCTACCCCATTCTTAAGTTAAATGAATTGTGAAATCATCCCAGCTCTGCCCAAGTCCTCGGTACGCCTCCAAACAACGACTACTGACCGGGACGAAAAGCTCATTATTGCGCGAAATAAAACATGATTTCGTGTGGAACTGAGAATTACAATGGTCTGAACTTACATTTAGTCATTTTGAAGATATGGACGTTTAGTCACAAACAAAAAAACAATATGAAAAACAAATAATTTTACGAAGGGTACCTTCCTTTAATTCACATTTACAGTTTGAAAACCTAAACAAATGGTATATCATTTTAAAGCTTAGCCAAATGTAAATTTCAATAAGTAATTACTATCACACAAAAACACAAAGATACTTCTTAAACCTTGTAGTTCCAATACCGACTTGTCTCACAATGTTATTACAAAAACGTGTTATTTCCTTGTTGGGGGTGTCACACTCTAAACTAGTTTATTGGTACCATATTAAGACAGGTCTGGCAATAAAATATGTTCCGATATAAATAAAAATAGAAAACAATGTGAACAACAATTCCAGACCGAAGACAGTCCTACACTAAGTCATGTCTCAAAACTGGTTTTCAAAAAAGGACACGTCTTACAAACTAAAGTTGTCTTGCATAGAGACGTGATATAGGGACAATTGTTTCCATGGTGAACCTGACTTGGAGTCTAAATACAGGACGTGTCTCAAAATTAGCTTATAATTAATAGGTGTCTTTTGTCAGACCAACAGTGTATGCTGAGGACAATCAATTCTTCGGCCTCTTGATAGGGGAGTTTCCGTCCGACCCATCTGACACACGTTTTTTGGCACACTTTTTCTGACACACTTATGAATTCGGAAAACCTTCCACGGACTAAAGCACAAGTTTATTCAGTTAACGGTTTAAAATTCTAAGTGATTATAGAAAAAAATTGGTACAGACCTGGGTCCTTCAAGGTTCTGGAAACTTCCTATTCCAAGGCCCTACGTTCACATATACTCTAGTTGGTAAATGTCACTTTGCCAAATTAGGCGTGATACGTTTGGATTTACCATCTTCCGTGCTTACAGCACTGGGGATAATTTTACGTCCTTAACTAACATTAAAAAAATATATGAAAATCAGGAAAAAGCATGTGTATCCCACAAATGAAAAGAGAGTGCACATATTTCCCCAAATTAATAAAAACGTCAACTCAATTTACTACCAGAATGGTCAGTGAGTGGATCAAATGCTACCAGTACAAATGACAGCGAACAATAGAGCTAATGAGATTCAACAATAAACCTAGAACATTCGGATCTTTCTCATAAGGGTTAGTACTCCCGTATGGAGCCTTGTATCGTCACTAGCATAAGGGCAGCATACTCGCTCATGATTTTTTAAACTGTCGATCGGCTGAATACCATTGGCTTTCTTGGTAAAGTGACTAGAAATAGGGTTTTAAAGTCATAACGTGTGGATTTAGGTTATGCACAAATTAGGTCAGCCCTTGTAAGGGGCTTTCTTGCATGGAATTTTGTCCTTTACATTTTCGTTTTCGATTTTATTAAAAAAATTATGACTTCATATGGCAAAGGTTAATGAAACACACAGTAGAATCTCAAGATTACTTGAGTATATTTAGACCCCATTGGTTCGCATGAGCATGTTGAGGTTATGTTTATCCATTGGCACTGATATCCTAGAAATAAATTGAATTAAACATTTATTCATTTTATAAATCATGTGCAACCTATTCGTTGGGGACAAAGCTTTTACTGATTAAAATAATATTGTTTAATTTAAGTGAAGGAAATAAGTAATCCCCAGGTCTGAAGCAACGATACTTAATTAAAAGGCCAACTTTGTATCATTCCCGACAGCCTAAATGCTTGTGTTTTGAGCACACACTTGTCACAATGACAACACCACAGACAAACTCACCCCCTCTTTCCCCCTCACACCAAGATATTGGCAATTGCAACAAACCCAGAAAACGAGGTCCACTTAATGTGTAGGGGTTGACTATGCATGCGATGGCACGCACGTCTGTGTGTATGTATGGTATGTGGGGGTTGGATGTGTGTGTGTTTTCAATGCTCCTAAGTGTGGTTGCCTGCAAATATTCTAATGTTTAATTTTATATTTGCTTGTTAGTCCTGTTACTGTCATAATCGTTTCCATAATAAATCAATCAGTCACTTCCCGTTGGATATTTTCATCATAATGTACTCGTAATTATTATCGCTTCCATAAGTTCATGTAAAACTGTTACAAAAGTTTGAGAAAACTTCAACCCATAATCAGTGCATAACAAAACCATTCTTTGTGTAATTTGCTATGTCTATTGTAGAATAAACGAAAAACATAATCATTAAAGAGGTATAAGACAAATGACGAGTTGAAAAAGAAACGCACGGAACTGTTAAAGTGTTCGAAAATCGTTATCAGCATATTGGGGATGCCGTTTAAAGGCCGCAGCCGTCAGCAGATACAAGAGCACCATCATTCCGAAAGTCCAAAACTGATTATCATAGTCTAAGCAGATTATATGGGTTCCATGCACCCCCTTAAACTAATTCTACATAGTTTTTAGAATCTCTACGACATCTACTTAAAGAATTTTTGAATGGTACCTAAAATCAAATAATGTCCCACGGGGTCCGTTTGGAGTGGCATCATTGGATTAAGAGGGATTAATCGTTCAAAGTGGTTCAATTTGTTGAAAAGTATAATCAATGATTCGTCTCATCATAAGGACTCAGAAAATATATAGTTGGCATATCTTGATTTTCAGTTGCAGAAATATGGGTGAAAAATGTGATAAAGGTCATTTAACTTTTGATTTGGTCATTGTAAAAGGGCCAAATTGCAAAATGCTTCAATCTTGACAAATTTGGTGTCAAATGTACATTTCCATGATTCAAGATGCTTCCATTTGGGTTAGTCGGGGTAGGAATAGATGAGTGTCCCTAATTCCCAGAGAAACGACATACAATTTGAATAAAATGTAACTTTACAAACCTAATTTACCCACCTAACGAACATCCTGATAGTGCAACTAGACTTTTCTGATTGGGGCCCTCATGCTCATAGCTACATTTGATACCAAATTTGTCAAGATCTATGCATTTTGCCTCCCTCTGGGCCCCCACCTGGCTACGCCACTGCCACTGAATGTAAAACACTTGCAGCTTTTCGCAGATTCTTAAATATCGCAAGGTGAGAAAATATGTTGGGATCTTATCTGGGGTCTGTGTGAGTAGATGGGCGTCGTGTGCAGTCATGTTTAATTTTTGCAACAACTATAAAATGTGATCGTTTATGGCCCACTAATCGTAAAAAACAATTATCAGCTATTTTTTTTTCTATCTATCAAATTTTACTAAAAAATGTTGTCAAAAACATACCAAGTTGTTCTTTTGGTCAAAACAAAAAAAAATAATATTCTTCGATCTTCGACTAACTTTTGGGTAGTTATTTTCACTTAAACAAAAAAGGACCAGAAAGGAAAATGGTAATTTCATTGTTCAAAAGAGGCCAGTCTTTGAAGGCATCCCAATTTGGGTTAAAGAAGCGAAAAGGTTGAACAGCTCTATAATTAAACAAGGAATATTTTATTTTTTTTCTCTCCATGTGAAACATAAAGTGCCAAAGTGCCTCCTCTCCTGAATCTGAAGCTACAGAAAGAAATAAACGGCCATGTTTATAATAATAATAATAATAATAATGAGACTTAAGGCGCCTTTTTACAAGTAGGGAGGGCGCTGACATGGAAAAAAGGCCAGAAAACACTAATACTAGAAAAAGATGTGACTTAAGACGACTTGTATAAAAGCAGCAAACTATCAAGACAACGGATGTTGGTAGGTAAAATCATTCCCAAAGGCGAAGCCCAGCAATAGAAAAGCAACAATCACCAGCTTTCTTTTTGGAACGAGGACAGGAACTGCAGAATCGAGCGAAGCGTGCAAGCGGACCCCACTAGCACAGGCTGAAAACATGAAGACAGGCAATCAGGCGATCTTAAATTCACAGAGGCCCAAAAGTCCTGTAGAAACGCCTGAATGCATCCCTGGACTGACCGGACACAACGGTGAGCGGGCGACACGAATGCGACTTGGGTTGTTTGAAACTGATGCAGCTGACCCCCCCGAATAGCCGAAGACGGTCCCACCTCTGTCACTCCATTCATAGAAATAGTTGTAAATCTAATCTGATAAAATGAGACGTGACACGTCTCAGTATTTAACGGATACGAATTCAATTATACAGCTGCCATTTATAGAACGTGGACAATTTACAATGTTGTCAGCCGAGTCATTAAATGAATGAGAAAACTAACACCTAGATTGCGGCTTGAAGGGGAGGAGGTGATTTCAATGTTCACCAAAGAGAAGAGTAAGGTGTTGGAACGAGTTGTAATGGTGATGAGAGGAAGCGACAAAAACTCATGTTTGGCTTCACTAGTTTCATCTAGTTTTTAGCATCCAAGACCCAGAATCATCACCATTGTATAATTTAATACCACATAAGCATCCCATGATGTATGTGATGTAATTTGATAACCTGAGTTGAGACCACCTTTAGCTTCAACAAATGGCTCAATTAGATTACAAGGCCGTAATTGGACCGCTATTTTTGTCGAGAGAGGGTTTCTTCAAAATTGAGGTAATGGATAGGAATTTGCGAAGCCCATTGGTACAAGTACCTGAAGGAAAGCGATGTGTCACTACATTCATGTCGTTTCCACTACTTTAATTTAGTACCCCCCTCCCGAAGTCGATGACTACGTCGCAGGATTACCTCTATGTTTATATTAATATTTTTAACGCTACTTGGTTCCAATTACGTAACAAGACAAGATACCGCTGGTTGATGTTGCTATTGTTATAGGTGCAAAATTTAATTCTATAAGAATCCGGGGAGAAGCCCCCCAAAAAAAAAGCACAAAAAAACCAATAAACAACACAAACACAAAGAAATTAAAAAAAAAGTGTTTGAAAATTGAAAATGCTATAAAGCCCCGTAAAAGGAACATGTTTCAAGAGCAATAAGTTGGAATTCTTTAAAGTAGAAAGGCCAAAAACAAACAAAAATGCGATATGTCAAGCGGGCAGATCCTCATAGCGTTTACATATACGCACCCTTACCATGCAAAACATAATTTTTGCTACCATGTCTAAAATTATCAATCAGTTCTACGCTGTTCTCACTTCTAGTTTTGCACATTTTCGTGAAAATGATTAAATTCATCTCCTTTTTTCCCCTGAATATCAGTGACCAAGAGATGTACACCACGTTCCATGACTCCAGCATTAATTGTGGAATTGATAATTAAATCCGTCGGTTATGAATAGATGAATAGGAACAACGACTCAGATTCCTCTGGGACGCGCAAAACCATTGTTCTGGTCATGACGTTAAAAGCTAAGTGAGTTGTTTTTCAACACCGGCCCTGTTTATATTGAGCTACAGCCTCAATCACGAAGAAAATAAACTCAAACTTCTGCTGGGAGTTCAATAAATTTTATCGTAAATATTTCAACATCATTTATTCAAAAGAAAACGAAGATGAGCAAAAATCATGAAAGAAGTTTGGAATGCAGCTATGACCTAACATCTTGTTGCAGAACCAACCCAAACTTATCATATTATATTGGACCTCTTTTCGATTGAAATGAAAGTTTTGTGCGGCACCGGTTTAACCTGCTTTCGTTGTAGGTGATGATTTTCTATTTCTGCTATTACCGCAATAAATTGAAATGAAATGGGGTTACGCGGCAAGTTACGGGTTTTTTTCTGCAACACATGAGTTCAACAGTTCGCCAAACATTTTGTTCTCATAGCTTTGTTCACCTTCGTTCCCTTTCGAATAACGGATGAATTAGGTCCAAAAAAATTGAACAGTAGAACCTCTAACTTTAATTTCTTCGTGAAAGATGACAGTTAATTGTTTAATTTGGTGTTCACGTCCATGAAAAATAGCTTAATCTAAATCGGGGTGATGGTAATCACGTGCAATCTTTCAGTTGCATGGATAATAACGAGGCTCTGCAGTTTCCAGAAGAAAAAGGAATCTGTGAAGTGTTTTTGGTCTTCCTACAATACCGAGCGAATCTACTTATCAATAGCCCCTATTTGCTGGAGTCAATATCATGGCTGAATCATGGGGTACATCCCGTAGTCACTGATTATTCAGGGCATAAATTGAGAAGACATGTAATTCATTTTCTCGAGAATGTCCACATACTAGAAGTGGAACACACGTAGAACTGATTTCTATAATTTTTGAAAATTATTTTCGGAGATTAATGTACTTCCCTACCAGGGGTGCGCCACCTTGTCCGTATCCGAGACATCTTTTCGCTTTGGCCTCATGGCCTATAGACATGTCGCAGCACCGCGATCACTCAATTCCTATTACAAATTACTTCGGAGTTGAACAAATTCGGACTTTGGGTAGGAATGCGTTTAATTCATGGCCAGGTCAATTATCTAGTACTATTCAAAATCGAAATAATCCTGCCTTTGTTTGTTAAATTGGTTCATGAAATTAACGGTCTTCGGACTTAAATAAAATTCGGACTTTTTCAGTAGGAAGCGTTAATTATACCCGTCAAGTGCTATGGTCCTTGAGTGCACTACGCCCCGTGGAGATCGATATGTTCATCATTATTGTAAATCCACGAATTTTACAATAAACATCTCACTGTTGTAATAACAAGCTCCTTGCTTGCGAGCCGGTGTAAAGAAACTAACTTAGTTTCCCCCCATAATAGAGTGTCCAAGGCTACCATAGCAACATGCACGATAAACCGTGACCTTGTAGACGAGGCCATTTGATTACAGTGAAACGAAATGATGCATACAGCACTCAGTGAAATAACCCAATTAGAGATGAGTGGGTGGACACTCATTCACACGGCCACTGTATGACCCAAGCGCGTACCCAGGGGGCGAGTGGGGGCGCGCTCCCCCATGTAAAAAGTAAAGAATAACGAAAATCAGGACTAGGAAAAATACGAAAGAAAAAACAAGAGAGAAAAAATGAAAAAAAGTCCGATTCCAGTTTAAGTTTTTGTACCTTTATCACTCTACACATCGGTGTGTAAAAATGCATTTATACCCAGGGATTTTTGAGCACAATCTGAACATCTCTTTCACAAAACACTGTTAGGTAAGATTTTATTTATAAGCTTTTGTCTGGCAAGCACCCCATAATGCGGATTCAGGAGGGCGTCCACCCTCACCCCGTGGCTGAAAAAATGGCGACTGTGAAATTACTTACCATAGGGAATATTCTATACCTATATTAATTTGTATAGTTTCCGCGCTACTTGCATCAATTGATTGTAAACCTACTTCAGATTCAGGCAGGACCTTTGATTGAGAATTTACAATACTTTGTGATTACGCTGATTGTTTGCGTTTGTTGCGACAAATTTTGATCAGTGGCGGCGCCAGGGGGCATGGGGCCGCCCCCAATTTTTTGACGAACCTTTTGGCCAAAAGCAAGCATTTTGGGGTCAAAAAACACCAAATTTGGGCAAAAATCCGCGATTTAGGGCAAAAATTTGTAACATCTACATATATTGATTTATAGTTTTCCCACTAGAAATTTCACTTTTTGCCCCCTCCTCCAACCCTTGACCACCCACCCCCAGTTTTCCCCCAGAAAAAAAGTTCTTGTAGTCAGGTAGCCATCCAGTTTGGTCGTAATCATCGAGGGCATAAGGGCCTCCGGTGATTTTTGGCAAGGTATGCAACACTAGAATAAGAAGAAATATGTTGGATTAGCACTTTCAGCGTTGGTAGCTTTTTGATGGTGTTTATCAACCTTTTTTTCAAAATGGGCCGCAATGTCTCTAACTCATGATGGTGTGGCTCATCTCTCTTAGCTCGTATAGCAGTCAGGACAGAATGTTTGGTGTCTACATCCAGGCTTTAGGGGGTTGAGCTTTAATCGTTACATTTAAGTTTGAATCGTTTTTTATGTATTTGACAATCCAAGATGGCCGCCCAATGGCTGCCACCATGTACAATTTGTCGTACGTGTTACCCCTACTGAGTTTAATATTAGTAAGTTTATTGGTGTTTATAACCAGATTTAGGTGGGATTAAGATTCATATCCATATTCACCACTAAACGTGACACCTGCATTTCAAATGCCAGATGACTCGCCAAATGTCTGCCAGTAATACTATAAAAACCATTATGTAATCGAAGTTAGGATAAATGATTTGGGTATCAACAATTAATAACAAATGTATAGGGTGCAACACAACATTGATATGACTAAAGTGACATGAGGTTTTTCGAACTTTTTCTAGCTCTCGTGAGTATGTTCCACATCTGGTCAGATGAGGGTGGAGGATTCATCAGCAGAACTGATCTACCCTGAATGAAGTGGTGCCCCTTGATTACAAAAATCACGGCTGTTAGGCATAGGCTCCCCTGGTATAAGCAACACTCCCTAGTGGCGAGGCGTGATCGGAACCTAGACTGAAACAAAATGGAAGAATGGTCGACAGACGAAGTATGAAGAATGCTTCTGGCTGCAGAAGGCACTGGTTGGCATGGCTTATCTGAATCTAAAGAAAGCAATGTTTTAGAATGTCTTGCACTATCTTCTATAAGCCAACCAAGATCCCGCCTGCTTTTAATTAAGCATAAGCTTGCTGACCCGTCTTATCATTTTCATCAAGAAAGAAGTTTGAAACAATCCAAATGATGTTGGTGGTTCCTGCAATGTACTTCATAGCCAATCTTGATGAATATATTACAGTTTCTTTCTCCAATCTTTTTTATCTGATGTCAAGAAACTTGAAAGCAGATTTTTGCCAGACATTATAGTCATTGCCCTAGCAAAAGCTGTGCCCTGGCTCCAATTTTCCATTTTGGCTGTGAAAATAATCTGGTATATATCCCGTTTCCTCTTATTACTAGTCGGCAACAACATCACTTGCTTGCAGCACTGTATTCCATCAGTCCCCCATCATAACTCATGATATTAAAAAGAGTCGTCTAGATAGAAATGTCCTAACCAACGCCTAGTGCTGCAACTTTCATTTACGTAAGCATGACAATGTGATAGCAGCAATCTGGATCAGCTCTCAGTATCGTTCGTCTCCGAACCTACACCACATACGGAAACACCTTTCTTAGTTGAACACTCATCTCTCCGACCCCTTGAAAACATATACTGTCCTCGTGGTCTTAATGCTGAACACCATCGACACCGTATACTATGCAAAAGCTAGAAACTCCAATTGCATAGGAACATGTTTAAAGTTTTTTCTACCTATCCTAAAGACTGTATCACAAAAGTCTCTATTGATGGTGAATTTTCTTCAAATCATGTCCATGAGGTCTCTTTCAAGTAGAAGACCAGCCTGTAGGTCCCGTGAACCAAACTCGGAGACCAGGATTTGAAGGCGTCTTGGGGTTCCCTGATCTTGTTTTTAAGGTTTTGACTTGGGCTGCTGCTTCAATGTTCCGGCATTTTGGGAAGGGGCAACAAAGTTAACACAGGGGTAAAATTGAAAAACGGTCAACTTGAATTAATATGCATATGTCAATACTCGCCATTCTACAGACGGATCCAAAATGTATAGTTTTGTTATAGATCCGACTTCAAAAGAGGACACTATGGCCCCAAAATGTCCAAAGGTCAAATGCACTTTCAGTCAAGTACAATCGTAATTAAACGAATTTTAAAGGTTGTAAGTGTCTAATTATATTGTTTTCGTGTGTGAGACAAATTCAATTTTGCAACTTATAGTTCAATGTTTAGTCTTAATAACCTTGACATGCAAAATGTCGCTATTTCAGGGTGATTGTGAACAGATACTTGCTTAAGTTATCTTCTTGTATTATCGATAATGCACTGATTATTCAAAAAACCGTTCGCCGAACCAGATAAGATGGAATCTTTCTAAATGCCATCTACATGTCTCTATCGATCTTCATTACACCTTGGTGAAGGCCCATCATCAAGAACCTGGTCACTTTGATGATTCTCTCACCATGATCAGTCAAAAAAAATAATTTAAATTTCCATATACCTCCAGAACTTCCACATAAGTACATCCGGTGTATTCCATCGTTTCATCACATCTCAGAGATTGCTTGTCATTGTTTGGTTAGAGGACTCAGCCTTTAATCCATCGGGACTATGCATCATTTTGCACCTTGGTGAATTATCCATTCGTAGATTCCCATCAATCAGAACCTGGTCCCTTTTGATGATTCCCCTCACATGAATCCTATACTTCCCATAAGTACATCTGTGTAAATCCCTCGTTTTCATCATCAGAGCTGCTTGACATTGTGTGGTTAGAGACTCATCCTTTAATATCCCATCTAGACGATGCAATCCCCTTCTTAACAGGCATGCAAATTCGATCTCACTTATCTGCAACAACTGCAGGACAAAGCCATGGGGTTAGTCTTCTCATGTGGCTTGGACCAGACTTCTAGCGCTTACTGAATGAGCCTTCATTTGGCTTCCTGTTACACAAAGAATAGTCCTCAGCTCTTGAATGGTATGTCTATGACGGCTATCAACAACCTCCCCCCCCCCGGTAAATTGAAAACGCGTTTTGTTTTCCTTGATTCACTCTTCTCTTCCTCTGTTCTTTGTAGAGGCTTATATAAATGCTTATTATTAATATTTTATTATAATAGGATGAATGAGCTGAGTTTGCGACTATTTAGATGCGCGCTACTTTACCCACAACAAATGCCTCATCAGTCGGCTTTGTAGCAGTTTTGACTAGAACCTTCTGTTACTGCTGCGGTTCCTTTTAGGATGCCTTGACCTTGTTTTCCTTGTAAAATGGAATCCAGGATTCACACCAATTAAATAATTGTAACATTATGTTGTCTCAGACAGCTGACTTCTGTGACGCATTGCAGGGATGTGCTACCCCAATGGATTTTCCGGTTTCCAGAATACTGCCAATGCACTTTGGCTTTTTCTCTTCACTTTAGATCCACACACTAAATCCCATCGTGAGAACGAATGATGGATAGAGCATTACAGTTAGTAGTCATATTCTGTGTTAGGTGCACAGACGACAAGACCAAGATCTGCTTCACAAGCTTCCTAGTAAGCTGTGATGGCCCTCGGTATGGATGCACTTTAATGCAACAGGACGATAGTACAGATATTCAGCATCTTCAGCAGATACATTCTCGACCATTGTGGGTGGGTGCCAACAGCTACACACATCGATTCCAAAGTGATTGCTTCAGAGGTAATCTACCGGGCATGAAAGGAATTGTATGACACAAATCACCTTGAAGCACTCCAGTTCTTACTTGAAGGTTACCAATACTTCCTATCTACCTGACAGTGCCATTATGTCCTAACCCTGAATGACATACAGAAATGGGAGAGAATGAAAGGCATTCAAAACTTTCATCAGAAATGCTTCACAACCAGGTTTAGATTGTATGCCATCGAATCACCACCCTACGTCCAGACGACAGTTTGCCGGCTGCTGCTGCATGCTATTCATAAATGCCCCAAGCCCCCGACTCTGCGAACCACCTGCAAACCGTATTGCCTTCACCGTACAAGCACTTCCATGCCTGCTTATGTCCTCGCCATACTTGATTCCAGAACTACTTCTGAATAGAGCTGCTGGACACTGCATTAGAATATGAAACAACCATCCAGATGATGCAGTGCAACCATTCATGATGATGGAATCCAAACCATCAATAGTCAAATTCATGACTATCTCTTGTGTCAGACCTGTGTGAGAAGGGGAGGTCCATGCTTCATGAGTGAATTGGCGGACAGTACCGACCTGGCGTGGAAGTAGGTTTAATACTGGCTTCACTAGAGCCCTTGTGACTATGTGTGGCTGGACTGTCTTCAAACTGCCAGAAAACACTGCAGTAAGACAGTTGCTGTAATCTTCTAAGTAGCATTACTTCCTAGTTCCAATTATTCTTACATTTTTGCACCTACTACGCTCATAATCAGATTTGAACTTAACATTTCTCGAAAACTTGTGAAGTGCTTAATTTTACATGTTTCCGGATTGGTTTTGGCCGCCGTGGGCGCCGGGCGATTTTTAACCAATGGTCACTTACTTATGCGCCAGGTGGATGACAACAGAGTACCGCAGGGTGCCGGTCTTTTCCTTCGATTATGCCCGGGTCTTGGTGAAAGAACGCAGAAGGCTTCAGAATAAGCGAATTAAGTTTATGGCAATTGGTGGCAATTGTGTTTTATTTATTATTTGTATACTATTATATGACTCCTATTATATGGTCTTGAAAAGCGGCTCCTGTAGCCCTCCTGTTCTCTGAAACTATAACACTAGGAGTCACTTTTTTTCAAGATTTTTGGGATGCGTTCCTTCTTTAATGGTCTGCATCTTAAGAATTGACAATTAAAAAGTTATTGATTTAAATTTAATTATTTAAAAGGTAGACATAAATCTGCTCAGGAGCTTGCCCTAGAAAGCCATTTTGACAAGCAACTGGATTTGAACATAAGGACTGCCTTAAATGGTTGTACCCGCCTTAACATAGTCAAAGACACGATCTTGTCTGGGACCAAGATATGACGCAATGTGTTTCCAAGCATTTGGGCAAGCCATCTGAAAAAAAAAGTACTGATAGCCACACAAAAGCTACCACTACTGAATGTCTATCCATATTTTCTAAACTCTAGGGATGTTTAGCTTTGCTAAAATTCACTCTTAGCATAACTGCCCTATATGACTTTGAAAATTGTGTCTTTTGCATAGACAGAAGTCCCACGCGACGGATGGCATTCTCTTCTACTTTTTGACAAAGCGATTTCCGTGTTAGGGCAAAAAATCATGCCTCTAATTCCCTCCCCACTTCTAAAATATAAAAATCAATTACGGCGGGGCCGCTTGAACGCTGAAATATAACTTAACAACAGTCTCTGTGGCCCAGTGGCGGTATTTCTCACGCCTAGAGAGCGGGAGGTCCGGTGTTCACGGCGGTGTATTTTTCGTCTTTATTTAGTTCCTAATGCTCGCCAACGGTTCTTCCGATCTTCTATATCATATTTACCAATTCACTTTCTCGGGTTGTAATCATTACTTGATCCTACGCGTGCATTGAATTGAGTTCGCTTCGTCATAGATTTGCTAGTCATGCATATAAGGCCCTTCCCATTCTAAAATTAAAATATAATTACGGCACGGCCGCTTGAAACTCTGTAATAACGACTGAAATACTAGCGCCTCGTTCACTGGTGACCACATTACCACAGTCTCTGTGGCCCCGATGAGGTATTTCTCACATGCCTAGAAAGCGGGACAGGATACTGGTTCGGACCGGGTGAATTTTGATCGTCTTTATTTATTTCTGTGCTCTCCAGTTTCTCGCGAGCTCTATATATATTTACCAATTTTCTTCTACTCTCGGTTGTATCCTTTACTTGATCCTCGCGTGCACTGAATTGAGTTTCGCTTCCCTTCATGAGAATTCTTCTCTAGATCATGCGATATAGCCGCCCATGTCCATAACATAAAAAATATAATTACACGGCCGCTGAAAACTCTGAATACAGACTGAAAACCTAGCGCTCGTTCACTGTACCACATTAACACAGTCTCTTGGCCCAGTGTTATTTCTCACGCCTAGAATCGGGAGGTCCGGTTCGAGACCTTGAATTTTTCGTCTTTATGTAGTTTTGTGGCTCTCCATTCTCCGAGGTTCTCATAGAATATTTACCAATGTACTGTTCTCGGGTTTTCTCATTTACTTGCTCCTCGCGTGCGTTGAGTTGAGTTTTCGCTTCTTCATAGATTGCGCTAGAACTCATGCGAGTATAAAGGCCCTCCCCTTCTAAATATAAAATATAATTACGTACGACGGCAGCTTGAACTCTGAATAAAGACTGAAATACATTCGCTCTCGTTCACTGTTATCCCATAAACCACCGTCCTCCTGTGGCCATTGGGTAGTTCTTGACGCCTTAGAAGCGGTAGGTCCGGGTTCAGAGGTGAGTTTTTTTTTTGTTTAGTTCTATGCTCCGTCCACGGTTCTCCGACTTCTATATAATATTTGCCATTTACTTTCTCCTCGGTTGTAATCATTTACTTGATCCTCTCGAGCATTGAATTGAGTTGCGCTTCGTCATGATTCTGTTTCTGCTAGAATCATGCATATAAGGGCGCCCCATCTAATTAAAAATATAATTACGCGTCGCTTGAACTCTGTCATAGACGAAATACATTAGCGCGTCGTTCACTGGTACCTATTCAGTCTCTGTGGCCCGATGGAGGTATTTCTCCGCCTAGAAAGCTCGATGTACGGGTCTGAGAGCCGGAATTGTTTCGGTCGTCTTTATTTATTTCTGTTCTCTCCAAGTTTCTCCGATCTTCTATATAATATTTACCAATTTACTTCATCGGGTTGTATCATTTCTTGATCCTCGCGTGTCACTGAATTGAGTTTCGCTTCTGAATAGAGTTCTGCTAGAATTATACATATAAGGCCCTCCCCATTCTAAAGGTAAAAATATCATTACGGCCGCTTGAAACTCTGAAATAAAGAACCGAATCATTAGCGCTCGTTCACTGTATCCACATTACCGCAGTCCTCTGGGCCCATGATATTTCTCATGCGCCTAGTATTCTCCGAGCTTCTATAATAATAACAAAGTTTGTCTCATAATAAATGTGAAAAAAAGGCTATGCGAGATGCGGGATTTAAAAATCTTTATTGGTCATTTTTGACCCACTAAGCGCCGAATTTTCATTTTTCTGAACATCAAAGTAATCTTTCAAGTGAGCAAAACCTTACAAAATATTGCGCTAAAGGATCAATTTTCAACATGCGCACCTGGGTTATTACTAAAAACGTAATCTTTCGCGCATATATTATTTTTGAGTTGGAAGAAGATTTGTTTATTGACCTTGCAGAATCGCAGGGCAATAAAAATATTGTTTATTGACCTTTGCGGTCAATAACACATCTATTTTTCCAAATTTCAAAAATTTTTTATATATAACATTGTTTGTAGATTTTGACTTTTGACCTTATTTGTAAACTGCATTTCAACTGGAAATGGATGTGAATGTATATTTACTCTCAACCATGCATATTAAAGCCTGAATCCATTTAAGGTTCCTTTAGATGATTCCAAGCCACCTTCTGTTTTCTTTGTGGTCACTTATATCCTTGAGAAACTGTTATTCCAAATTTGAGTTAATCCCAATTTTGCCGTTTCGATAAGCGCAAATGGCTTGTTTATCACACTGTCCCATATGCAACCAGTGTTGTAATTTCTGCCGTTTACGGACAGAAATACAAAATTGCGAATTTCTACGAGATACGACCAATTTTGCACCTAGATTTGTTACTCATGGATACTAAAGCCTAACGGTTCAGATGATATAAAACATCTCACTAGGCCTTTATTTTAGATAAGTCGGGGGGCGAGGTTGAGGAGCACGAAATGCCCTTTAAAAAAACACTCCTCAATTTGCAAACTCGCCCCCTTTAATTGCCTAAGCAACTTGTCATCTTCACTTTGAGGAAATTTTTCTGCCACTGTTTCCCGAAATGCAAACAATAATCCGACTTTTGTCCTGCACATTCATAACGTGTATTGTGTTTCCATCCCATTTTTTAAAGTTGATTCGAAATGCTTTTGTTTGGCAAATTTGTTATACCTTAGCACGATATTTCTTGGGTTAGCAACTCGCAGTTTGTTTACAAGTTTTACAGAAAATGGCGAGGTTGTATTGGTGCCGCCCCTAACCTCTGCATTATATTTATGGATGAAATATTAGAATTTTCACATCGTTTCTTTCCACTTTGTTGTTAGAAAAATGTTCTTGAACTGGAATTCTAGCAAGACTTCCACACTGTCGCGCGCGTATGGGGTGCCCCTGACTTAAAAAAATCGCTGCGCTTTACCTTATTGTTTAATACCCTTGATCATACCTCTAAGCATTTCTATTCCACTTGGCGTTTCAAATTTTTTTACCAACTTTGCATGAGAAAATGTGTTGGAAAGCGAATAGCTGTATTTTTCCGCAGCTCCAACTTGAGCTGTGAACTCTCCGCCACGTAACACTTGTACCATGCTTTCTCATTCAAAACCGAGGTAACTCTGTGGGACGAGGCTGTGGCTTATGAATTTTTCATTTTACTATTATTTATATAATTGGTTTTTTGGCCATGAAACATAGGTATATATACATACCAATACAAGTTATAAGATTAATTTAAACAAGATATTTGGGTGTAAATTGCGGCCATAAACTTGGCTGCAAAAGAGTCTCATTAAAAGGTAATATTATTGGATTTTTTGACCCTGAAAATATACAGCGGTTTTTCATAACTTTAATATAATTTGTACACTTGTCCGAATAAAAAAATTTGGTATATCCTTTTTAATAATTGGCCATTCTTGTCTAGAACATGTTATACTTCAAAATGTAATGCAGCGATGCAATTTTGCATTTATTAATATAGGCCTACAGACTTAACTATTTTAGTATATTTTTATAATTATTTTAATGTAGGTTAGGGGTTTTTCGTACTAAAGGCATGTTTGTAAATTACAGTTCATATTAATGTGCGATCTAGGGATTGTCATAATGTGGAGTTTAGAGGCGTACAATCGTGACTATTTATTAGATTACTTACTTTCATGAAGCTTAATTTTAATTAGATAAAGCTATTTTTGAATATACAAATTAGTCCTAATATGCCTCGCTTTTGTCACTTTTGATAAGACAAAGCGGTATAACTTTTACTAGCATAATATTCTAATAACATTTGGAAGCAGCGGCTCTTTTTATCTATTATTTATTGAATAAATTGGTTTGTTTCTTTCATCGGCTTACAAACCCTTAAAAAACTATTAAAAAAGCTAAATTTTATATAAAAACCTGACACGACCTTCGAATCCCTTAAAAACGGAAACACTACAAACATGATACGAACTGATAAATCACAGACAAAAACCTCTCACTCTACACAACAATACACCCACAACAATCGTTATTTTTATTTCTCTTTTGTGGGATTAGGGAACTACTTTCATTCTCTCTTTTGATGAACAGAAGTGGTTAAAGATTGCGACTTTTTTAAAAATATTTTAAAACGTATACAACCTTGATTGTAAAACGGCATTTTTTTATAACAACAACCTGAACAATTTTGTAAACAACACGCTTTTCCTATCAGGCAAATTTTGAGATGTTCTAAGTGCAAGTGTAGAGTGAAATTGCCATCATTTAGCTTAAATTCCCGTACTTTAGTTCCAGGACATAAATGCTAGTGCAGAATAGGATATTTGGAAATGTAGCGTGGCTTGATCTTAACAATGAATTGAACGATATTCCGCTGAAAATCCATATGGGCGGCCATGAATTGTACTGGTAAATAACAACTTTCAAATGTGGTCTAATAAAGATAACTATGTCCGTAGCATTAACATGTCTCATATGAAAGATAATTGTAATTCACTTAGAGACTTAAAAATCTAAGACAAAAGTTGCCCCTTATTTTAAAAAAACCAGTATCTTGGAAAATATTTCCATTCAAACCCTGGTCTACGAAGGTGTGGTGGGGTGGTTACCACCCCCCCCCTTCAGGTTTTTTTTCCCCGGCGTGCTAAAACCCCCTTTTTTGGTGCCAATTATTTAATGTAATTGTCAATTGTCAGGTTCCGCTCCTTTTAATCCAAACACACATCCACCGGGTATAGGTCAAGATACCCCAGGGTGATTCCAAAGTGATCGATAGGAGGGGGTGTAACCACCCCCCCCCCCCCTCTCCGAAGAGAATACTAACATGCCTACCACAACACCGGAACATCACCCAGAAACGATTTTGGTACCAAGATAGCTATGGTCCTCCTCTTTCGCAATGGATACCAAAATGAATATCAACATCCTCGCATTACGTCCCGGACGTCATAAAGTTTGCATGTCAGCAAAACTGCCATTTCCAATAGACACACACAGGGAAAAATTCAATTTTCGCAAAAAGTTTAGACAGTCCGATTTTCATGCGGTTTTTGACTCTACTGATGGAAACTGACTAGTTTTATATAATGACCCGTCATTTTCAGCTATACTAGGGTGTGTTTGAGTCGCTAAAATTGCGAAATATCAATTTACCACCCTATTATTCAGTCTTTCGTCGTCTTTCCTCACATTGACGTCATGAGTGACGTCATAATGAGAAGGTGGTCGTACTTATTTTTGTATCCGCAATGGAAAGAAAGAACTCTAAGCTATCCTTTGGACCAAATTTACAGGAATCCCGGGTTTTCATTCACGGAAATCACGGGGGTGGTAACCACCACCCCCCCCCCCCTTCGGCAATTGTTGTTACAACAATGGCTCAGTAGACGAGGGTTAAAACCCAATATGCACGGCTATGAACATGTCCGGGGCCTAACATGTACATGACATCCAGACCAGTTTGGCAAGCTTTATTATAACCCATTCAGAGCTCATCTACATTTGTGAAACCCCTGCCTGAAAGAACATTTCTATTTTCATGGCAAGATCAGAAGCCAAAACTGGTGATTAATGTTTTTGAAATACGTGAGCTCTGTAACGTTTCTGAAGCCGTTGCTGCTGTCATATCAAGAAGACAATTTATTATGAAGATGGTCAGATAAAAAGTGGGATTGCATCCCATTCCCTAACTAAACATTCAACATCCTCACAAAAAGTAATCTAAAGGGTATGTCCCAGTCTATGATTAGGAACACTTAAAAGTTGGCGATACCTTGGATTTAACTTGCCCTAACCTGAATCAGTTTCAGGCGTTTGACGTCTGGTCACAGTGTAAATTAAAATCGCCATAGCAAAGTTCTTCCTGCAGTAATCGACAATATACCAACAATATCTTCAATTTCATTCACGCCACGTTGTGTTGTATTCACCCGAGAAGGATCAGGCCGGTAAACAACGACAACATTTAGAGTGTGGGGGTAGTTTGATATAAGAGCATGTCACACAAGTTAGTTTCTTCCAAAATTCTATGCTTTAAGCTTGAGATGGTTTTATAGTTTCCCCGGTTACAGTTCATCAAAAGTGTATTCAGGTGGGTAATCTCTCCTATTATAACTGCACTATTTTCATATAACCAAGTTTAGTCAGAAACACGATATCCAGGTCACTGTCCAATAACAAGATCGCCAAATTGAATCAGTCTGTTACATATACCGATTATGCATTTTTCCATACACTCGATTGGTTAGTTATGCATTGTGGGTTGTTGTACCTAAGATACCTAAACTGCACATGAAACCCCCATAGGCCCCTCCACTATCACATTGGCTCGTCATATTGCTTAAAAATCCTGAAAGAAGTTAAGTGTGATCTTAACACTTTACCTGGACCCATGGAGCTATTATCTAAACGTGCGGTAAAATTGATCGCTGCTTTATGCACATTTACACCGCTAATTGTCTTTTTCGTATTCCTTTTAAAAGTCTTTTTAACCTTTTTCTTGGAAGTCCTGGTCCTTCAACATGACGATTTCTGTGTAAAGTTTGGGTCTCCGTTATCGCTGTCTATGAATATGAAACTACAGATCTTAAATTTGCCAGAGTTTAGTTGATTTCCCGCTGACATAAATCATTGAGATCGTAAGTCACTACACAAGCTGAATTCCCAGAAACACGTATACCGCCATGGTGGCGTTTCCCTGCATGACTGGTGGCAACGGCGAGCATGTCCACACCTACCAGTGAATTGTATCCTCTGTCTTCTCCTGTCCTGCTCTTTTTTCCGACATATCGGCAAACCAGTTAGTTGACTAAGGTTCCCTATTATTGTAGATTCATAAAATATAATTTACAGGATTCCCAAAATGTGAAATTATGCGAAATTGTATTTTTTGTACATACGACTAGCAATACATTCACACTTGTCTCACTGAGAAAATCTTACCGGGCCCCTGATTACTTCTATCCAGTAACGTGCGTATTAGACTTTTGGCTTGGCACGATCAGTTTGGTATAGATGCTATGTTTTTATTTTCTTTTTTGGGGTTTCGAAAGGCAGAATTTTACAAAATGTAGCACTTATTCTTGAAACGATGACAAGTTCGAAAATCTAGAAAAAATGTAAGATGACCTTATTTGTCAGAGTATTCCATATAAAAATAAAAAGTGGCACCCTGTCTTGTGGGTCCACGATCAATATAGGGAAGAAAAATGCTTTTCCCATCAGAATGGTCGTGACTCAAACAGGATCGCCAAAATGTTTACCTCTCCCAGCCGAACCCGTTCACTGGAATTTTCGTTTTCGTTGGGCGTTTTAATAAGCATTTTTGGTTGTCTATGCCTCCCGCTGATAGTACTAATGGCAAATAACTCTTGTTTTTTTTTTTTTTTTTTTTTTTTTTTGTTTGTGCCGTACAATGAATAATTAAACCCTGCTGCTCAGGAAAGCGTCGTCTTATTTGCGGCGCTTTCTTGCTACTGCCTTGCTGCTGCCATAATTGGTCTGATAGGATCAACAAAATAATGCGTACCGTATACCGAACTCCAAAGTTAAAGGGAATGGAACCCGATTGAGTCTAACAAGAAATTGCTTTAAAAAAGACAACGCCTCAGTTCAATCTGTAACTTTTATTTTACCTATGGTCCATGTCGCCTATCTCTGTGCAGTGATGTCAGCTATTTGGTGCAAGTATTTTGTGCCTAGATTTTGCTTAAACACTCTATCATATTATAAACTGGGCTGACATCAATGCATGGAGATAGTGATATGGCCCATAGTTTTGAGGAGGGTTTCTTTTAAAAACCGGAATGCAATGAACCATTGGCAGGATGTTTGTTCATCACTTAAGATTATGAGGTTGCTTTTACTTGGAACAATTGTTCATGTAGTGGTTTAGGTTTTTAAGATCAACTATAGATAATTTGTTCACAATTTGTTATGTTGGGCATAGATACAAAGCTTTTTGTTTCTGTGCGTTGCATTAAAGATAAGGAAACTGACAACTCCCGCGAATCTAATTCTGAACGAAGCACTTTTGCTTGTGAAGATCACGACTTGTGTGATCAGTTAATTGCTAGTAATCATAAATCATCACATAAATGAACCACGATTGATGCACTTAATGGGAAGAAGGGTATCTATTTGACTGTTTTACTTCTTGTCGTCATTCAATTATTCAACACTGTGTTTGATCCCTGAAAAAAATAAACTTCACTAAATACTCAATATTAAAATGATCATAACTCATATTTTTCTTAAGGCGCTCTAATCAAAATGTAGTAATCTCACTAGGTTTCCAAACATGAAGCTTTAAATAACAATAAGATGTGATTTTCATTGAAGGACTTCAATGTGAGCTTAGCTAATTTCCCCTGTTGATTGTGTATTGATTGATTTTAATATTCGGTAAAACAACATTAAAATCAAAATAATTGCACAAACATAGTAAAAAAAAAAAACATAATATAAAATACAATTAAGAGAATAAGTTATTTATACATAAAAGACATAAACATTGTTTCACTGGAATAACCAATGAAGTCAGAACATAACTTATTTCCATGGTGGGGTCCAATGCCCACAAAGCATTGGAATGGAAAACAAAAATTTGCACACTGGCATGTAACAGAGAATAAATGTAGATACCAGCTCTCGGAGCACTGCACATGGTACTTAAAAATGTTGTCGAAATAATAACCTACAGTAAAATGGCTGGCTTTCCAATACATTTTAGAGTTGCCCCTTTTGAAAACTACATTTCCTCCTAATCGTCTCAAAATGTTTATGGTTGATCGAAGTGTACCGCATCGCACCGAGAAATACGCATTTCTTATGTTTGTATTGTTTTTTTTTTTTTTCAAGCAGCTAGTTGACTTTGTTTTTTCATTGTTTTTCAAGCTGTAATATTGAAGAGAATTACAAAAATAAATTAATATTGGTAAAGTGACCATTTTCAGATTGTTTTTAATTTAAAAATATATTATAATAGAAATTGATAAATTAAGAATTCAAAAGACAACAATTGACAATAATTAATTTAATTTTGATTAATAACAATTAAAAACGCTTCCGGACCTTTATTGCCTACTTTTTTTTTGGGCCATTTTCGAAGGTTCAAACTCTTGCCCCAGCCCCCCCGCCCCGCCACTTATCTCTAAACGGTTTTGACCTATTGACTTCAAATTTAGTGCACAAAACTCTTTAGCGAACATACATGAACTCATGAGAGGAGTTTTTTGTTATCAAAACCTTTTAGTTTTTGAAGTTACATTGATGTTGTATGTCCCCATGCAGCAAAAAGGCGATGAGCAAGTTATGAATGGTGCCATCGCCACATGGGATATAATTTTTGGTAGCTTCATACTCTAGGATCACAGATCCTGGCCAGTAGTAATTGTTTAAGAAACAAACTAATGTTCAAATAACTTTTATATTTTGAGATAAATGGGGTGGGGGGCAAATTGTCCATTTAATTTCGATTTTCCTTGGTGTCTCCGTGACCTTTGACCCCTGCTACTTAGCATACCGGAGGTCGATATGGAATCCGGACAAAAATATATTTGAAAAAGCTCATCATACCAATCATTTTGGTATATCACTCTGCTTGTATTAACTAAACTATGTGTTGTGATTTTCAATAATCATATTATATGTATGCAACTGACGCTGTCCCCCCTTTAAGGCCGCACATACCCGTACCTCTTTTCCAATGCCAGCCCCATATTACGATGATTCGCAATACATTTAGCGCCACACGGCAATCTCTTGCATGGCTTTTCGTACCGTACAAAGCTCGTCACCATCATGACCATCGAGGCCATATGGAGCGTGCAACCATATTCATTTCATTGTTTGTGTTTGCTCGTATCCACAGTCGGTGGTAATGGCTTTTGTGGTGGTGTCAGGATTTGTTCAGCTAGTGGCTGATCCGGGGCCCGCGTGTATCCATGATCGGACGCTCCGAACATGGCCCGCTATTTGATGTTAGGGGCGGATTCATTTCATGAATATTTACCTAGTTCGCAATTGCGAATGATTCTGGAAAATTCGACTATGTAACGTGCATCATTCAATATCCAGTGTTTACATACCTCAATACACAGGTTGGAAATTGAGATCTTTTTTCGGTGGCGATTACTGCACGTTTGCTTGATTCGAATGTGACGATCCGGGGCAACGGCACAGTGCACACGCCACCATGAAACACAACCACCAATTGGTCGCACGTACGCTACCACAGAAAAATTGACAGCCATCTCATTACACTTAACATCCTTGATTTAAGCTTATAATTAGAAGTCATATGAAGTCATTGGCGTTTACGTCAGGAGATTCGTTACCTACCGAATGTGAATCATGACCATGTCAAGCTTGTCATCTATGGTCCACTTCGGAAAAGCCTTATCTTCGGCGAACTTCGAGATTTTTAACTTACGTCACGGATATCCCTAACTGTGATGAATACTTATCAACAACGCAAGCCGCAGTTGGCAGGGATCTTAGAGTTACCGTCTGTTATGCATGGCTATACTTAGTCTTAGTATGGACCAGGTTGTATGTGCTTTCGCATTCTCTGAAACCACAACCTCTCATTTTTCTTCTTAAATTATCTCTTGCGTGTTAAATAATCACTATATTATTATGTTTCTATCATAATTTCAGTAACTTACGTCGGCGCCTATTATTCTGCACAGGTATGATATCAGTTTCCGTTCTTACCTACCCATACAGCTAATGGAATATTTTTCCAATCATGCTAATGATAAATGTATTCGGTTAAACGTCATCAAAATTTGCAGAAGGGCGGGAGCCTAATTGTATCAAGTGTAATCAAAAGGCGTCCATTAGGCGGACTAATTCCTTTGTATTAATACATTGAAAGGAATAACACGCACACATAAGATACTGACTGGCGCGAATTAGGTGCCAATTGGGTGTAAATAAGGTGCCAATTCCTTCTTAACGCCTTCGGCTATAACTTGTTCATCTTGATAGAAAGCCTTCACCCGAAAACCTCGTCTGTAACGTTTCGCGCAGATATTTTAAGCTCGTTTTGAGTGAAAGCTAAAGCGTGATTTTGTAATCCACCTCGCAAAGCAACGGATTGGTTTTTGTCACCCGTACGCCGCCAAAATTCAATAGCTTAATACTCACATACTGCACAATCAGTTTGCCTTACTTAACATCGAAATAACTCATTGTTGTCCATACTGTTTCCTGCTTTTGAAGCGGAACACCTTTCAGTATTTATTTTTTTAATGTTTCTTCACGTCCTTCTTCTCCTTAAAGCCACTATCAGCGATTTCTTTCTTCACATGTCAAACAAATCGCGGATCGCGCCCCTATTTTTTCATCAAGTTCCTTCTTTTTTGCACAGTTAGTAGAAATTGTTGTAGTAAAGGCCGCTGTAAGTGGCTAAGTGTAACACGCCGTATTGTCAAACCGCTTTACAAAAATGCTTAGTTTCTGTTTTTGCACAAAGACTAAATATAAGCTGTTGATACGACCTAACACTAGCAATTATAGGAGACATACTGGGAATTTTGATAACTGATAGTGGTTTTAAGGGCTCGTGAATCAATGTGGTCCATGGACCCCTCCCCCCCCCACCCGCTTTCCTAACGGAAGTAGGAAACCTTGTCCCTGAAGTGTTAAAGTATTTGATATTGATTTTACTACCCTAAACCCGAGTATTTTATTACGCTCAATATTTTCGACATGTGGTCTATGCCTTGTTTTAACACTTGTAGTGCGAAAATGCATGCTCATCTAGTTTCTCACTGGGCAAAAATATCTCTTTAAGTGCATTCTCACTTCTCAGTGCCAAATTCTTCCAAATTATGAAAATATGGCTATTCCCAGGCTGTCCCTCGTTGTAATCATTGTCCGCAATGGTGTTAATCCATCAAGCATCAGTATCATACATTTTGGCTGTAATCTCAGATTGTTTTGTCTATTTTTACCGGCGGTGTTCCAATTTTTCATATACTGCCAAAAAGGTTGTGTAACTCTCGTACTCTCATGGGCATTTTACATATCCCAATATCCCTTACGTCCCAAGAAGGAATGAAGCTACGATCATCGCAAAAAGGAGGTTACGGTATCTGTCTTGTTAGATCTTAGAGCAATTTCCTATGGACCCCCTCAAAATTTGTTTTCGCGCTGGGCCAGCTTGATCGCCGTGGTAGTTTGTTTGTCTATTTTTTTTTTGTCAATTGTCCTGACGTCTTTAGTGTGCGCTTCTTTTCATACAAAAAAAAATTAAAATTGGCCAAGGCCGGCAATTAGTTAATTAGTGGAAGGTCGGCCCATGGACCCCGCCCGGCTTGGGCCCAACTAACGAAGTCGTCTGAGAATCTTTTTCAAAAATCGAAGAACATAGTCAATTTCTTTGCTGTTGTGCACACATACATGTAAGTACACTATTATTCTACAATAAAATAATTAACCCTTATGTCCTGAAAACAAACAATTTCATTGTGGGAACATTGCTAAACCGTTTTTGTACAAACTCTATGGAAAAATGACGTGTATTTTGCACCACCCGTAAAATTACAATCATGTCTAAACTGCAACTTTTGTGTGAAATATATGTAATTTGGTTCTTTCTAGAGTAGATATCAACATCACATAAGTTTTCAAAAAGTATATAGATGTAAGTGCAGGGCTCATTGGAATTTTCCGTCTTTTTTCCCAATTGTTTGCCTGTTTTGAAAACAATTTTTTATTATTTTACAAATATTGTTTCCATGATAAATTTCATTTTTGTTGCTGATGATTTGCTGAACTAGAAATTTAAAACCTGCAAGTGGTTGGCTCATTTGTAAGACAAGTTACAAAAAAAAACCCGGAAAGGAAAAAAATTTCACCCAAAGAAAAAAAAACTGAACGGATGTCTTAGGATGGCTGAGGATGTTGGAGATGTTCTCCGAATGCCATGAGGGAAGCCATCCAGTCTCCAAACATCATTGACATGGACACCTGAGGGTGGCAGAGAAGAAGAGGGAGACCACACACTGGAAGAAAACAGCTCATAAAGACTTTTTGTACTATACTATATCATCTTTATTACATAAAGATGGCATTTTTCAGCCTTATTCATTATTGTGATCACGTTTAAATGATGGAGCACTTCACTTCTGGCAATAGCCTCGTGTCTCCCTTTAATCATGACAGTGCAGTAATTTACGTTAAGAATAATGCATGGTCACTATAATTCAGTTAAATTAACTCTGAAGTGTTTGCTT
>JAMKCH010038084.1:0-14582 GCA_023653785.1 Ophioderma brevispina | reverse complement strand
TTCAACATGTAGCGCAAAATGTCCCTGTTTGTCATTAAGTTGGGGATGTCAGATTGGATCCTGCTGGATGTCTCGTGCAATCACATCATGTAGTTAAAGAGTCTGAGACGCTGATCAAACCGCCCATGACAGGTGCCCAGCAAAATCGTGCACGGCGTGGTGCAACAGGGGTGAATTGGCAGGGATATCCTCCAATATCTGTGATTTGGTCTTGTGCTCCGACAGGATATATTTTGAAATCGCATAAGCGCGTAGTGTAATGCATCCAGATATCATGTATCTTTCTTTCTTCATGGACCACGTCTCAGATCCATCTCTACACAGGGTACTTCTTACACAGGCTCTAAAGAATTTCAGCTTGGTTGAATTGGGATCCCAGAATTGCCCATAAATGTTTTGGTAGTGGTGGTTTATGCAGGCATTTTCCCAAGGCTTGTCCTTTTCGTGACAGGAAGTCACGAAGCTGTGCGTGACTAGTAAAATCCAGTAAGTCTATTTATATTAGACTATGTCTCAAACACCGAATTATCGCGGTGGCGTGACCCCCATCCATGGATCATTGTAGGAAACTGTGTTAATTGACCAATGTTGATTATTTGCAGCAGCTCAAACGACCCTGGTCGTGACATTTAACTCACTTTAAAACACTACAAAAATCATCACCATTCAGGACCTGACGACGAGCCTGATTATTTTCTGGCGAGGGCGATATTTTCTGTTATCAGCCCGAAAAAAAAGCCATCCACTAATTATTATTTATGCAAGAAGAAGCTGACTTGACAAAAATAGTTTTAAAATGATTTTTTAAAAAAAAAACAAAAAAAATCAAAACAGAGTAGTATTTGCTTCACGAGTTGCATGACCAAATGCCCACTATTTTTGCGTCGTATTGTGCAGTGTTGGGCGGTACCTGTCACTTGTACTGGGGTGTTTTCATCAAACTTTTAAAAAAAAATGCATAATATTGAAATACCATCTCATCTCTATTTACCAAGTTCCGATATCTTTCACTTTCGAAAGGATGGCCAGCAAGTAGTAAGTGGAAAATCGTTTCAATCCCTGCGACATTGTTATTCAGGAAGTGTATTGGAAAGTGACGTGTGCAGAAGCCAACAAAAACACAATACCAGATGGTGAAAGTACAAGAAAGCCAACACAAAACACAACAACGCCAGATGGTCAAAATGTATACCAGGGAAATTGTTAAACACAAGAAGCCAACAACAAACATAAGGAACCCAGGTGTGAAAGTACATCGTAGACAACTCAAACAAAACTAGTAACCAGATGTTGTTTTTAAATCAATCCGTGATGCATTTTTACAGATAAAAATGTTAAAACGTTCAAGGAATCAAGGAATCAACCAGAAAGTCATTAGGCTGAAGTGATTGGACACATCTCCTCAAAAACACTAATCCTGGGAACAATCCCATAATACTTAGAGCAGGGACGGTTCACAGTTGGAAAAATTCAGGGGTAGCGGAAAAAGGCATGGTTTTTACATTCTTTTCTTTAAACAGTTGCCATTACATTCCAAAGGTAATCAACCATAGCCGAGAAGGACTTCAAAGTATATAAGGACGGTTATGTATGTCGGTCTTTAGACCAATTTGTGTTCCTACAATTTCTGTTGACACAAGGGGAAGGTCTGGCTGGAGGACAATATTTAGGAAGAGATTTTGCTTAAAGGATAGATTTTAAAGGTCAAATATGTGGTGAAAGGTTATTGGTAGTATACATCACTAGGATAATACGTTTACAGGGATATGGTAATATGGTAAATTATAACACACAGAATTACGTTAAGGTTGTGAACTTCAATTGGTAAATGGTCAATGTCTGGTATCATTTCCCCTCCATCATTCCTGCCTTGGAATGAGGCCATCTGCCATTTTGATGACTAGACAGCTTGGAACCTCGTCCAATCTCTGTCCAATCGTTTCCGCTCACGTTCATTCCACATGGGAAACCCGACAACACCAACAATAATAGAATAAGTTGGGTTCTCATCAGATGCATAGTCTAAAAACCGACCTTTTCCACCTTTAGATCTTTACACGCAGGCCCGTACGCAGGAGTGGGGGTTGCAAGTTGCCCCCCATTTCCACAAAAGGGCAAAAGGTCCACTTTTTGTGACATTGTTGATACAAAGTCCCAATTTTATTTTAACAAAAAAGGGGACAAGAAAGAAAGTCCACTTTTGCGATAAAATGATTCAATTAAGGGGGGTGGGTCCACTTTTACCAAACAAAGGTCCACTTTTTTGGAAAACAGTCCACTTTTTCGAAGTCCCGCACCCACCCACCCCCAAATCCTGCGTACGGCCCTGTACAAGGCAAGGCCTCTCTGGTCTTCTTGTGCGTTATTTGGCTCCATACAGCACTGGTTAAATGGATATATCAAGAAATTCCAAGGAAAATACGTGTTTTTTTTACAGGAAAAATATATTGAGGAGTGCCGTGACAGTATTAGTACCACCAGCATGGCCCAAGTATGGAACTGTAGAAATGAAATTTCATATCACCAACCGATTTTCAAATGATACGTGAATGTTTGACAACAAAAATTACGTCTGAATGACCAAAGTTGTGTTTTTGATACAGACGCTATTCCCCATAACCCAGAGGGTGAATAAACGTTGATTTGATGTCATGTTTTCCCTAAATATGGCAATTAAAGGAACAGCGAATGATAACTTTGCCGATTGCACTCCAAAAGGAATACAGACCAGAAACCAGGGAAGAAAATAAATGGCTTCTAAAGCCCTTTTATGAATTGTACGTTCATTAGGGTGGTTACCCTAATTTAATTATGAATATAGAATTATAGTGGGTGTGTGGACCGTAAATGATATAACGAAAAGTCAAAGGAAGACAGCGGTCTTCGAAAAATGGAGAATTGGAGACCACTGAAATGCAATTCGAATTATAAAATCCGTGGTTTACGTAATCATGTTTCACATTACTGACAGCGTAGTTAAAGACGGATCTTACACTGTGAGTTTGGACTGCAAATTGACGGCAAAACGAACGAACGAACAACATACAATGTGTCAACTGGTGTGATTTACAAGAAGTTTGTTTTCAAGTTTATCACAGACCTCTTTCCTTGCAATGAAATTTCCTGAGTCCAACGGTGATGAACTGCCTTCCATCTTTTAATTGGCATTATATCTCATTTTCGGTCCATATAACCACACAGTTTTTTTGCCCTAAACATTTAAAGCAGACCCTGAAAACCCATAAGGTTCATTTATCGACTATTTTGCAGCGTTTGGACGTTTCTGTATCATATTTCTTCTGGAGTACAACGGTAATTAACATTAGCCAGCTCCTTTACCCCGCCATATTTAGGGATCATGACAATCAAATTGATTGTTTTTCGCACTACTTTGTTCTGGAAAACTCTGCATCTGTTTGGTGCAAATCACACTTTGGCAATTGATTACGTGCTGTATAGTCAGGAACTCCTGGTACAATTTTTCCTTTTTTGAATATAAATTGCTTTTTCTGCATGTTGCAATACTTTTGGCCAGTGTGTGTATTTCTTAATTCTACTGACATAAATTGTAAAGGGTATCAGGATGATTGAAAGCCATTTTAAAACATTAAATGGAATATAAGGACTTTGTGAGGTGACATTGAGAAAAAAAAAAATTAATTAAATTATTCAAATTTTATTATTTTTGTAACAAAAACAAAATCACTAATTAATAGCCTGAAACATAATTAAGCCAACCTTATGGATAAGAAATGTTCTGTTACCAAGTCCAGCATTTACTTACTAATGCTTTAAAAAACTTCAATGGCACATTCTCAGAAAATTATAATTTCTGCAATTTGCTCGGCAAATGATATTCTGGCCATTGGACGATGAAGAAATGAGATATATTTTACACATAAAAATCACATACCAAAAACAGATAGGGAATAATAAGAGGGCTAAAGAATCCAGGTAATGTGTATGCTAACTTTAAGTTTGCCCGTAACTTTAATCAACCACATAGTCTATTACATAAATATCATAGCCTCGTACCATTAATATTAAAACCGCAAAGGTCACAGGACCGTCAAAACAAGGTGCAGTGGAGCTCAACTCTGGCGTATGTTTTCTTGTGTTAAACCCCATTTCCACGTCGTCTGCTGAAGTAATATCAACGGCGGAATTAATAAAATCGTTCGAGTTACCATACGCGCGCTGATTGGGCTTAATCATTCCAGGCGAGGTGGTAATGTATATAAAACGCTTATAAACCATCCAAAAAATGTCCAATACTGAAAAATCTGAGGGCGCACTATTTTTCAAAGTTGCCAGTGTCTCTTTAAATGACATTCAACCATTGCTGTCGACCTCACATTGTCAGGAGAGGTTTTGAAAGGATTGCAAAATTCGAACAATATATGACATTTGTAAAAACTATGAAATTGCTAATTAGCCGTTTTTATGCTAATTAGTGAGTATTAGTAAATTAATCAAATTAATTTATTTTCATTTCTTATTTTATTTTGATTAAAGATGTAATTTATTGAACTGAATGCATGTTTAAAAGGCTAGTTATTTTTTAAATTTTATAAATATCGCCCTATAAAAAAACAATAAAAAATATTACGGACATTTATGTTTTATTGTGTTTTTCAAAAGGGCGATATTTAAAGAGAGACAAATTCAATTCATTTTAAAAATCTTGTTAGGATGAAGCGGGATAAACGTCTACTGCGTGCAGCTGAAGATGCGGACGTGGTGATCTTCGGCAATGTACGAGGAAGTGGCAGATGTCAATGTGAAGGACGTCAAAAGATATTTTGAGGTATGTTCATGTACCCGGGGTGGGCACGGTCTAAAGGTGGAAATGATGCGGAACATGGACTTTCAAAATGCACCTAAACACGTATTGCCATAGACTAAAAACAACTAAAACATACCAAAACAAGTAATTTATATGTTTTTTTATCTGTATCTATTTTTACCTCGGACAAGTACGCAGTGCATGAAATCGTAAATATACCCTTTATCTTGCTTTGTTTTCATTCCCAGTTCTGATTACAATATTTTGGATGATTTGATCCCTGTTATGAGAGTTTATAACATGAACAATTTCAGGGTTAAGAAAAAAACATACCTGTTTTACATAATTCGCTGTTTTTGACACCCTAAAACAATGTACGCGCGTAAATCGACTGTTGGAAAAAGAACACCCTTTACGCGTTTTCTTGTTCACGCATTCTACCACCTTTGAATTACAGTGCCCCCCCCCCCCCGGGTCATGTACACATATAGAACACACAAATCTTCCGGTGATACCCATGTTAAAGCGTTACTTGTCGATTAGTGAAAATCAGTTCTGTGCATATAGCAGGACGCGACCCGTAACAGGTAAACGTTTATTTTTCGTTTGAAACTTTAGTATGACAAATTTTGGAAACAATATTGTGGTTTTTTTTTTTTTTTTTTTTTTTTTTTTTTTTAAAGTTGCAATATATTTGGTTTATATTTTGGTATCTTTTAGTTGCGCTTGCAATTGGGGCGCAAAAAGAGTTCAAATCGTTCGCGTCGTATTTGCGTTTAATTAGCATGGGTCCACAAGGAGGGGACAGGCATTGACACACGGGACAAGACAGAGGTGCGAGATAATTTCTGTACTGGTACCCGGATCGCTCACCCATAACTATTGTTAAACAAGCACCGTTTAATCAGGCGGACTGAGTAGAGTAGTGGTTGAGCATTCGCCTTGTGTGCGAAAGGTCCGGGGTCCAATTCCATGCCCAGGGCGGCGTGGATGTCCAGGATTTTTTCCAGGGTGTTCACCCTTAGGCATGTTTTGTATGTCCATGTAAATAATTGTTCCCTATGTTTAGTATGCGATGCGTGTTTCATTTTCCACTTTGTTAGATGGGTGCCTAGGAGCCCCCCCCCCCCCCATGCCGAATGGAATGCCCATGGACCCAAAATGAAAAAATCTATAGAGTTTATGTGATTCTGATTTCACATTGCATTTACACAAGTGACATAACCAAAGTAAATAATAAAAAAAAAAAAATCTTCGAAAAGAACGGTAGAGACCTTGGTTGCCATATATTTCATATACATCAACTCGGTTTATTGTAGAAACTTATGGTAATTATACAGAGAACCCTTAACAAATATTTGAAAATGGCATTATATTAGACATGTATGTTTGTCCTTAATATGGTAAATAAGTTCATCCATGCACCCAATTAATGCAATCAGCCCAAGTCTATAGTAAACAATGCCCCCCCGTAGGGAAAAATGCAGAAACGAATTATTGTCTTTTCGCACCATTTTGAACAGAGCAAAAAATTAAAATCAATGTTTTGTACTTAGGTTTTACTGAAACAATTTCCTCATTTCTTTATTCGTTGATGTCTTTAAAGCCTTCTAACATGTGGTGGATTTACAACAAACTATAACAAACTAAGGCGAGTAATGAACATGCATATTATTTCAATGAGGAACAAGTTTCATTTTCAGCCGTGGATATTTGTTTGCCCCTTCCCCAAAATTCCGGACATGAAGCGGCATGCCCAAGTCAAAACATTCAACATCTATCGGGGAACCCAAAGAAACACCCATTCAAATCTTCTTGTTGCCGCCAGAGTTTGGTCACGGGGTTTACAGGCTGGTCTTCTACTATTGTCCGCCAGAGTAGTTTTTGTACTACAATGTTTGTACTAATCACTGTTATTTACACTGATATCCTCTCGCTTTAGTAATTTTGCAACAAAAACCTTTATAATCAAGCTTGGGTTGCCAGTCATTGTGGGAAAATCACGTTCAATTTTAAATTTTGTGTTACATAATTCAATTTTGTCTGTTTCACTGTCTTCACATAGACCAAGTTGCCATGTGTTTTTCACACTTAGAGTCCACTATCAGTCCGTTTTTTTTTCCTTCCCCAATTGAAAATGCCGATTTTGTCTCTCAATTGATAACTGTTGTATATCAACACCTTATATTACTTTGCTTATGGAACAGCAGACACTTAGCATTTTAAAAAAGCGGTCTTGAAATATGCCATTTACGGCTGCTTTTAGGCCGAAAAAAGTCAGATTCCGACTAATTACTTAGTACACAAAGCATACAAAGATACGGCTTCTACTCTTAGCCACTTACGGGGTCAATATTTCCAATAGAACAAAATGGACTCTCTCGTGGCTTGCCATCGTACCCCTGCTCATGGAATAGTGCGTCGGAGGCCCCGGGAATCGAACGCGCCACGGATGTCCATCTTCTATCTCTTTCCCCCTTCCCTCCCTTGTTAGGGTTAAAGATGGTGCACGTGTGTGTGGTTTATGCCTGGCATAATAATGTATTTATATAATCTCTCTACCACAACATATTAAGTACACACTCTTGCTAAGCGATGGTTGTCTTTATTCATGACATAAACACTATTGGGGCATGTAAAATGGCTTATTTGCAATGTTTATTCTTCGGTCCGAATTCTGTTTACACAAATTTGCTTAATCACTTTTCCCTTATGAAGTTGCACAGGTGATTCTTTGTTGTAAAGGAATGATAACACAACAAAAACACGATACTGCTATATACACAAAATAATAGAATTATTATTTTATAGATTGAGTATTCCTAAATGAATTAGCACGTGTTCTAACTTCATTTATCGCTGTTGACCAAACTATTTTTTTCAAATTCACACTCGAGTGTTTATTTTGATTAATGACAGAAACTTAAGTTTGAAGAATTGCTTATTTGACAAATATTTAGTCTCTAGGCCAGATTCTGAGAAATTAACCTTGCTCGTGGCCTTCGTTCTCGTTGGCCTTAAATCGCATTCCCTAAGCCCTGGCGAAGGACTTTTTTTGCTGGAATAATAATATACGAACATGATACTACTATTGGAGTTTGGGGATTTTAGGATTGTATATGCGTGAATGAATTAACAGGCGTTTCAAAGTACTATCACTTTTTTGCAGTTTGCAGTTTGCCTTAAAACAATAGCAACACCGTTGTTACAAGATGCGCCTCCAATTTTTTTCAAATTTGAGATTTTTTGCAACTTATGTTTTTAGTAATGGTATGGCCATGGTAATTCCTCAAGTGCTTATTTGTCATAAAAGAAGCGATTTTGTAATTAGAATCCGGGATCCCCATTGGTAATTTAAGTGTGGAGTGCTGAAACCCAAATTTTCTGCCCGTCCAGTCTGAAATAGTGCCACCACTTCAACGAAACATTACCATAGCTAACTTGACTTGCCGGAACCAACGAAACAACAAATAGATGAGTATAGACATGTACATGTCCCTTTTTCCTGGCTATTTCCATGTTGAATGACGTTTCCAGCATCCACCGAATTATTACGGATCCGAATCTAAGGATGTGTTTTCCCGTCATTTGTGGGAATTTTGACGACCTATTTTACACACTTCTTAAAGGTGGTTGTTTTCCGATTATGTTTATTGGTTTTCTCTCACCTTGATATGAGAGCGCTGGCACTTGCACATACAACACCCGCCCGTCAAGTTAACCGAGTGGGAAACAAACTTGCGGTTTTGATGGGAGAACGCAATATGCATGTTCAAGCCTATTCAATACGTGCTAACATTGATGGTACCACTAAAACGGCGGTTTTTTGTTTATATCTTGGAATGAAAATGGATTTGCGGGCTCAAATTTCAGACGACAATGAGAAAAATACCGACCTTCTCATCTGATATCAAAATCGATGCTACTTCCGGGTAAATTCAGGGGGGTCCCAAAGACGAGCTGGAACACGCACCTTTTAAAAATGTCACCTTATACATATCATCATATACACTTCATATAGTTTCAAAATCGTATGCATTTTCTCCCTGCAGCTGGTTGCCATGGTAACCCTAGAATGGCTAAGGTTTTTGAACAAAAACAAACGTAAATTATAGGACAAAATGCTTTTTTTGCGTACCCATATACGTCTAGAAAGTTATTTTTAATTTCCAACACACAAATATTTTCGCTCACCTGGAACGTTTTCGCTAGTTCGACTAGCGTCATCAGCAGATGGTGGTGCTGTTATGGTACTTCCTGTCTACTGGTGGGATATTCTGTCCTATGTATGACGTCATAAAACTCAAGGATGATGTCATAAGATGTTAAGATGCAAGGAGGTTATCCCAATAGGATTAACGTTTATATAAAGGGAACACTGGCATCGCTGTTTTTCTTTTCCATGTCGGTATCAACTATTTTTTTTTTATTTAATCTGCTTCACATGGGATGACCCCTCTGGCATGGGCACAGCAAAAAACGCACAGGATTGTTTTTGTCGTATTTTACTAGATAAAGGGGCTAATGTAGATGCTGCAGACGAAAAGTACGTCATATAAAGGGGCATTTCGTGATACACAATCTCGTCCTGGGTCAATTTATATTAAACGTTTGATCGATAAAATTAAATTTATTTCCATACATTTTCATCGAAATAAATTCAAGTAATTTTCGTCTTTGATCACATAATTTCACATTAGCTCAGTATATTTCGTCTCGTGTGCTGTGTGTATGTATGATGTTCGCCCAAATCCTATGGTCTGTATCACGATGTATCATTTTTGTCTGGACCTCTTTCTTTCTCAGGGGGCGACACCTCTGCATTGGTCTATTTTGGAAGGATCACTTGAATGCTGCCGTATTTTACTAGATAGAGGGGCAAAGGTTGATGCTGTAGACGAATACGTAAGTGATTAACCTTCAGCAAAGTCGTATAAGAGAAGGTTGTTTTGGTACAGGGAAATAGTAATATGACCTAAACAATTGCAACAAGAACTACCGGTGATATTATACTGGATAATTGTCAAAGAAATTCTTTATTATTATAAGGAGGAAAGGGGGTAATGTTTATAACGCGGAAAGGTGTACAGATACAGACGTATTCATCTGGTCCTATATAAGGATTGATTCATGCAATGTATATCTTTGACCGTTAGTTTTAGCGTTATGGACTATTTAAGTCATCTTGGGACATTTTTTAAAGGGACATGACCCGGTCACTAGGCCTCCTAATAGCCCCGTCCCCAGAAAACCACATATTACCGGAAATTGTCATAATTTTGGTATCCGAAGAAAGCTAATATTTTTTCATTTACCCTGTGAAATCTTAGGGATAAAGAATGTTTGGTGTGGAAGTTATGAGCGAAAATCGGATTGAAATACCGGTGTCATATTATATATACTACACTCTAAAAACATATTTCAAAGTCGGAAGAGTAAAGAGTGTTGAGTAAAAAGTTAAGTCAAGATTTAACAGCATGGAGTACAACACAAATTCAGTTTTTACTCCTCACCTGAGTAAACTGTGAAATACTGTTGAGTAAAGCAGTTTTGAAATCTAACTCAACATTGCGTGACAAAGAAGTATGACGGCCGTGACGGATCAACATTACAATACAAAACACCGCGCTGCATCCAGAGTATTTGCTCAATGCCAATTGAGTGAGTAAAATTAATGTTGCTCAACAGTTGGGCAAACAGTATGCTCAACATCAGTTGAGTCAAAACAATGTTACTTGATCAAGACATCTACTCAATACAGTTAAATATTACTCCTTGTGGGTTGAGTAAAGTTTTATCACCCTGTGAGTAAAAAAAGGTCACAGCTCAACTGTTGAGTAAAGCGGAGTAAAATTTTACTAAACAAATGTTGAGTCAAATATTGACTCTTTTACTGAGTAAAATGTGTACTACCAGGTACAGTAAACGTGCTACTCAACCTTTGTGAGTAAAGTTTACTCTACAAAAGAGCTGTAACTTTGTAACTACCATAAGGAGTAAAAATTACTCAGGTTGGAGTGTACAGTGTCCGTGTGACTGAGTGTCCTACCACCCTCTGTCTATTGTCATCATTTGTTTCAGCACTGTAGCTAGGACCCTCTCTCATGAGTCATGGGGGACACTCAGTTTCTTTACAAACCGGCGCGAAACTTTACAGATGCGATTTTAAGGGTCAAGGCCATTCTATCAAGATGAAAACTTTATTCCTTAAATCGGTCATCCCACTTTAAGATGCTTTGATTTTTTGTTTTCAAAATTCGAATGTAATGTTCGCTCTATTTCTTTGTGGCACTTCAATATGTGTCTTAGCGGATACAGATAGTAACGCCGCATAACCCTCGTCCTTACAAGTTTGAGGGGGTGGTTACCCCCTAGTGAACTTCGCTCCGATGCGCTAAAATGCCAAAAACATTCGTAAAAGCTTCTAGGTAACCGTTCTCTCATCCTTTCCATTCATTTTAGCGAAAGAAAAGTTAGGTAGTACTTCACCGGGGCCGGGTTAGGGTATGCCGTAAAGTCCAAGAGTAATAGACAATTCAAAATAGAATAAATTATGCCTTAACCCAAAAATAATTGCAAAATAATCATTTTTTCTAGAATTGTATTGAGAAAACCTTTAAAAACAACATATCAAAAGTTTACCAAAATCAAGAGTGGACATATATTTTTAAGGGGGTAAGGTTTATATACAGTGGTCAAAACATGAAAAGGAACAAAACGCGTCAAAAAGTATGCCAATGTGTTCCCCAAAACCCCAGATTTTACGGGAAGTGGGTTGCAGCTACTACATTTTTCCTATTTACCCCTGTGAAATCTTAGGGCTAAATGATATTTGGTTTGGGAGTTATGAGTGAAAGTGTACTCCATTTTGGTCAAAACCACCATCAGCTTTACACAGTACTCTATGGGGCTCGCAAAATCACGTTTCTAGATGTCACATCAAAACGGATTGAAATATCGGCGCGAAACTTACAGATGGGGTTTTTGGGTGAAGCCCTTCTACCAAGATGAAAACTTCATATACTTAATCGGACATCACCTTTAAAAAAAGTATATTTGCCCTATCTGCAAGTTGTAGTTCATAGTTATGAGTCAAAAATAGGGTCAAGGTCACAATGGTGCACACAAGGATAATTTATGGTGCATTTTTGAAAATATTATGCACAGTTTGGCTCTAACTCTCTAGTTATGTAAATCTAGCCAATTGCAGAGCCGAAACGCCATGAAATCCGATATTCCTACATTTTTAGTGCAAAATTGGATTTTGCATATTTTCTGTGGCAAATGCCAAATTTGCCGACTCGCGGACTTGAGACGTCATTGTGATGCCCCCCCAGACTAGGTATGTTGGTACTATTTTGGTATCAATGGAAGGTACCATAGCTATCCACTGGTATCAACATCAAAACCATCGGGTGCTTTATAACGAACCTGGAGAGGGTGGTAACCCCCTCCACCTTGGTAAAACGGTTACAAAAAAGGCTTGGTAAGATGAGGGGTAAAATGTCGATCTATACTTGACGGTTTCGTAGCTTAGGCTTCACTAGCCACGTACCTTAAGCCAGGGGTTAGGCCTCCATTACGACACGTTTTAGCGGAAGCCAGATGTCCATGTTCTACTGTTACGACTTGTCTTCTAGCATAATGAGGTATATACGACATGCTCGCTACCAAGGGCTCAGTTCCGTAGGCCTTGGATTTTGTTAACAGCAGCTGAACACGTAAGCACTGCAAAACATCGGGTGTTAAAATTAACACCGCCAGTGTTCTAGGAGGACCACCCAAAGGGTGTCAAAATCAACACCTTTGATGTTATTTTAAAACCACTATTGGGTTAAGGACAACACGATTTTGGTGTTGTTTTTTAAAAACAATAGGGGGTTAAATAACACCAAATGTTAAAACACCCTAGTATTACAGTGTATATTCTGGGTATCATCATACTAAAAAGGGTGTGTATTTGTGATAACACCAGTTTAAATGAAGCTATGGAACTGCGCCATGGGAATTAAGATTTTATTAGCTCATAAAGAGAGTTCAGGCCACCGTGTTTCGCGGTTAATCCCCAGGCTTATATATAAATCACGATTCAATTTCCTGTTCCACAATAGAATTCACTATAAAACTATTTCATATAACAACTTATTTTTATTTTTGTCACAATGTTACGGTCACCTTGACCAAGGCCAAAACCACCTCAAAACTACGGATTAAAACTCCTGCTAACTAGGCAATACACGGTGAACTTGATTACAAATTTTAAACAAAGTATTTATTTTAATTGAGTGTCTAAATCATCTCATTCAACATCGATAGGTATCACATCCAAAGCTTTATCTTATAATAAGTTGTTAATTAATGAACTAAAAAATAACTACCTGGTGTGTGCCGCGACCGCGGGCTGCAGGAAGATTACTATAAAGATGCAGAACTTGAAAAGAGTCCTAGCGAATATTCCAGAGCAAAAACTCCACTTTCCAATAGTGGACGTGTCCACGACGACTTGTCCTTATGAGGAAACCAGCTCCTAATGACTTCCCGATGCGCGGAGGTGGACTAAATATAAAGTCCACTAGTGCTGTAGCTTGTTTACCCTTGGATAACTTCAGAGGCAACGAAATACGGAAACCGAGGATGGCTACACAATCGGACGAAAACTACTGAAGCTGAGACTACTATGACAATATCCACTATAGGAAGATTAGATTTGTACTAGACTGTGATTACTGTCACTGTAACTTGGCAAAACTATGCTAATAACTTGGAGCAAGATGTCAAGAAACTCTGCTAATAACTGGGCGTAAGATGTTGTGGATACTCTGACTCATATCTCTCACCATGACTTTATATATCCTCTCAAACAATAATAGAAGGATAGGTCCTCTTATATGAGTCATGTGCTCATAAATATAGGCCATTATGTCATGAGTCTGGAAATGCCCTATACCATTCCACATTGTACTGTATAGATTTGGGATCTAATAGCAGCTACTCACTGACTGTGTAATTATGCAAGCAGTGCGCCACCTATGATTCAGAGAGTTAAGGTGGAGCACATTCTAATGAAATCACTTAGGTTCAGGTACATTCCAGAAGTTTCCCCGCTATTCTGAGCTCTTCTGAGATCTTCTGTTCATTCTATTTGCTTTTACACACACAAGTTATGCACACACACCATGTACATTGTATTACATTATTGATTAATTTTAACAATATTTTATGTGATAATTTTTTTTTTTTTTTTTTTTTTTTTTTAATTAAATTAATATAATTGCATAATTACTGGGGGGCTGTTTTTTGTGTGGGTTGTTGTTTTTGTGTTGGTTGTTGTAAACAACAATATAATAACAAACAACATCCAATCTTTTACTACCTTACTTATAACAAAAAAAAAACCACATCCCTAGGTAAACATAGGTTTTCCCTATGATTTCGCACTTGTGTAAGTGTGTAATTGATTTTAATAAAAACAGACAGTTGAAATTCGTCCTGAAAAATGTGAATCGCAGAAGCGCAAAACAACCACTTTATTTGGAAAGGATGTTCAGTGTATTTAACTTTTTTTTATTGATATTGTCAAATCCGTTGACGAATTCGTTCCGCTTGGCGATGGCTACTAAAACAGAAAAAAAAAACGATTTAGTTCTTATAGGCCTGGTATTAGAAAGGGAGACTAAACTTAGTCCTGGGTTTAAAACCCAGGGTAGTCCACAAGAGGGGACCTTTTTTCTTACAACATACTCTAAAAGTGTTCTGTAACTGGCGAGAAAATTCCTCATGGATGGGCTGGTAACAG
>JAMKCH010038083.1:0-13649 GCA_023653785.1 Ophioderma brevispina | reverse complement strand
TAATAAAGCGTACTGGTTACTTCAAAACTGATTGTTTGGAAGATTAGCACCATACCTCTTCAACAAACAATGAAAAAAAAGTATTATGATGAAGGCTGATTTTTTTTTTAGCTACAGAGCATCGAAGATTTGCAGGTTTTCAAAAAGCGTTTCACGCCTGGTTGAGTGTTACTAGAAATAAAATTGTACAGTTTCCCCAAACCTCAGAAATTATACAAAAATGGCACGGACTAATCGTTACCACCCAAATGGTTGTACTAGTCCACACATTATGATAATTTCAAATTCAGTAAAAACAACATTTGTGACTCTTCATTTAGCCAAGGGCCATATTCCGGACGCAAACACACTGTCTCGGCACTGACGTCGTTCTGTAAACCTAGTTTATTTTGTGGTGTGATTCCTATAGCCATGGAGAGACACAACGGGCACAGTTATACTTGTGTAAAATGGTCTGACTTTTAAGCAATAAGAAGCATGTTAATGTAAGAAACATTTTGATACAAAGTAATCAACAAAAACTTCCCTTCTCAGAAAATCCATAATTCTTTAACAACTTGAGAAAAGTTCAGATCAAATAAATCCTGTAACTTGTTTTATTTGCTATACTAAAACAAAGACCAATTCGCCATTAAGCAGGAGGCGCCTGACTTATTCAAGGATTCTGGTATATAGTTTGATTTTGAATAAGCATGTTTAAATGTTAAAAACATTTGTCATCAAAGGAAGTAGAAAGTCCATTTCACAAAAGGCTCTAAATCTTGTAACTCATGTTTGAATATGCGCTTTTCAAATTGAGGAGAATTTAAGGGGAACTAATACTTTATTTTGTGACTCTCAGAATGGAATCTGCTACTACATCCATTCTTTTGATATTTGTTTTTAGTTCAGTGAAAAGGTAACATGAGTATAATCACTTTTGATACCAGTTTACACGGGTTTTATAATCACTTTTTGGAATTCATAATACCATAGGTAACATAACTGCAAAATGACAAAAAGGACAAAAATATAGGCCACTTTTACCTGACAAATGTAAGTTGCGATTTTTATTGATTAATTGATAATGTCTTCTCTCCGAATTTGTCTGAGTACAAAATGTATGGGTAATGTCCAACGCCCCCCCCCCCCCCCCCACGGATGAATGGACATTCAACTTCTCTTGACAAAGGGTTGCCCACAATTTTTATATTTTGATCGAGGCAAACGCTTTGTACTCGATTTGGCAAAAGGAAAAATAATAGGCTTACGTAAATACCCAAACTGGTAAAATATAAGTATGTTGGGACGTCTACAATGTCCATATAAAATCATTTTCCAGTGTGTAGCCAAATTCCTTTGATGTAGTATATAACTCAAATGGTAATTTTGTAACAAAATCGCCTCTTTGTGGAATCAATGACCATAATAGGCCATAATGTCCAAAGCCACACAGGGCCTAACTTTGATAACCTAAGAGCCATACCTCCTCATGATGAATCCAAACTTAACTTCTGTTGTCTCAATGTGCAGTCACTCAGGGAAAACAAAACCAAGAGTTTTGTGACTTGTTCTAGATAACAACTTGGATTGTGGTCGCTATTACTGAGACCTGGCTGTACCCTACTGGTGACGAAATTGCAATATCTGAACTCATCAAATGGCTTATTTTCTTTTGATTCATATTCCTAGGGGACAAAACAGAAGGGGCGGCGGTATTGGATTATTATACAAATCCAATCTTACAGTAACTGTTAAAAAAGATTCAAATCCCTATTCATCATTTGAGCTTATGAAAAAATAATGTGAATTAAGTTAGCAACTCAAAATATGCAGAACTTCTTATCATCTACCGGCCTGAATGTGATTTCAGGACCGTAGGGTAAATTGTGGTTTATTTCTCACAGAATTTGAGAATTTGATTGATGACTACCTCTTAAAACCATCAGAAATAGTCATTACCGGTGGACTCTAACTTTTTTTCATGTCTAGAGTGCATGAAAATGATGGCAATCGGTTTAAAACTCTTCTCCCTCCAAGGGGCTTTGGTCAACATGTTTGAACCAAACACATAGACAGGGACACTGTATTGACCCTACTACTCACTCGTGAAACTTCAGACATTATTTCTGATGTGATGTCCATTGGTTTGTCATGGCATTTTGCAATTCTGTGTGATTTGAATCTCAAAAGACCTCAAACGCTACAGTTTCCTTAACAACTCGACGGCTTACAGCTATCGACACTGGTGACTTTTGGCTGCTGGTGTATTAACCTGCTTAGCCGAGATTGACTTTTTAATCATTGGAGTAAAATCTTGTGTTGCAAGTAACAACCAAAATCTAGCAGTCTTCCTTAACACACATGCCCCCATCGCGAACAGCGAACTGTTAAATTGAGACCAAGTAGTCCTTGGTATCATGAGGGCATCGCATAGCAAAGCAGAAAAGGAAAAGGGGGTACGTCTAGAACGCAGGTGGAGGCGCACAAAACTTGAAGTGGAAGTGGATTACAATATATTGACCAAAAGAATCTTGTAATAATGAATTAAACAGGCCCAAAGTAGATTACTACTATGTAACAATTAATGAAAATGCAGTAGGTGATCAGAAAACATTTGTTTCGTGTGTCAATGATCTTACAAAAAAAACAAAAAACCGGTTCTTCCTCAGTATGAATCGGAAGAAGATGCTCTAGCTGAAAAGTTCTCAGAATTTTGTTAGTATGAAAATAAGTGATATTCGTAAAAATTTTCCTACATGCATACTGCTTCCATTCTCATGTGAGGCTGAGTCAAACAGCCCTGTGCATCTCATGTCTTTTGAACCTGCCAGTGAGTTAGAAGTTTTTGAAGTTATCGGCCAAATCACCTTGCAAATCTTGTGAACGTTAGACCCAAATCCCAAACTTCACTGATCAAAAAGTGTATGATAATTTTGTGCCTAATATAAATACCATTCAACAATATCTTTAGCTGAAAGGGTTTTCCCAAATACACTTAAGACTGCATATATTAGACCATTATTAAAGAAAGCTGGTTTGGAAAGAGAGGTCCTAAACATTATCGGCCTGTGGCCAACCTGCGGATTTTTGGGAAAAGACAAGTTGAGCATCTTGTGTCAAGCAGATTGAGTACCATTGTCATGGAACATAATCTTTCTGATGGGTTCCAGAGTGCCTACAGGCCTAAGCACAGCATAGAGACGCTTCTTTTGCGTGTAGAAAATGATATCTTGTCTGCCATGGACAAGGGAAATGTGATTGCCCTTATCTGTTGATTTTAGTGCGGCCTTCGATACCGTGGATCATAATTGTTTGCTTAGCAGACTTAGGATTTTATTGGTTTACGCGGCAGCGCGCTAAAAATTTGGTGTTGTCATCTTACTTGTGCAATAGACCACAATATGTGCGTGTTGGAAAATCATCGTCCAAACCAGTTATTAAAGACTTCTCTGTACCGCAAGATCAGTTCTGGGTCCCCAATGGTTTACAGTTATAAAATCCTGGCAAAAATAATTCTGCAAATAAATCTTGCAAATCATGTCTATTGCAGATGACCCCACTCAATGTATGTTCTTTCAAACCAACCCAAGTGTATGCTGACACCGCAGTTAAAAATATGGAACTATGTATCTGTGAAAATTCGGAGTGGAGGAGGGAAAAACTTCTCAGTTGATATGATGAGAAAACAGAGTTTGTTTTGATGGTTCTAGACATCAACTTTTTTTCCCCCCCCCCCAAAGTTAATGTTCCGCATATCACAATAGGTGATTCTAACATCACGCCTGTTTAACTAGTGCTCGTAATTTAGGAGTTATTTTTGATTCAGCCAATGGTCTCTTAATGTTCATATTTCTAGTATAGGTCGTTTGTTCTTCCACTTAAGAAACATTGGTAGAATAAGGAAATATTTGAATCCTCACGCAACTGAGCAAATGGCCATTAGTTTTATACCCTCCCGGCTCTTGTATGGGTAACTCGCTTTGTTTGGTCTTCCCAGGATCAAATGCACGTCTCCAGGCATTCAAAATGCGGCAGCCACGCTTAGTGACGTTAACCAGAAAATCTTATCAACATCCGACTGTCTAAAAGATTTACACTGGTGCCAGTTGTTTATAGAATTGGTACCAAATTGTTACTAATAGTCTCAAATCATTGAATAATATGATACCAGGGTACATATCATGTCTCTCTCTCAAACCATTACCCCACCTAGCAGGCTTCGCTCCAGTACATGTCACTCTCTGTGGAACCTCGTTTCTAAAAAAAAAACATTCATGGGAGGACAGAGCTTTAAATTGCTGCTCCGCGTCGTTGGAAGCCACCTTACCGTTCATGTCAGATCTAGCATATCTTTGGCTCAATTCAAGACCTCTTTAAAAACTCATTTGATGCATCAAGCTGTTTCATAAGTGTGTGCTTTCTGTAGGCTGTTCTGGTCACTTAACTGTTGTGTTCTATGTTATTGTATGTAATTTTCTTGTAGTGTAAGTTGTATCTGCGCCTTGAGCTCCTGTATGGTGATTTGTGGCCGCATTATAAGTCTACATTATTATAATATAAACGCTATTTATAATTGGGTACTTAGAGGCTGGAAAATTGCTCTATTATGCAATGAGCCAATTGTAGATACTGTAAGAAAGGTGGTTGACATAAGGATAAAACTACTCAGAACACCAATTGTTTTAAAAATGGGAGGTAATATTTGGTTCCTACACAGCCATTGAAAAAAACAATGTTGTATAGATATCGCCCGAACGTTATACACAGTTGAATGACACGACTTTCATACATCCATATACTCTTGTTTTACAAAACAAAGAAAGTAAAACAGTATCCACTACAACCAAGTCAATCAGACATCCAAATCTTTCGGCCATAATCCAAATATCTATATCTATTGATAGTGCAGCTACACATTTCGGTAGGATTTTCTGGTATAACGTATCTCCGAACACGAATCAGTTAGAAATAGGATATTTAATACTATTCCAAAACTTCCACTCTTACAAGGGCTACCTCACAATATGTTAATGTCTGAAGAACGGTACTATGCAAGTGGTTTTAAAACCCCACTAATGACAATTTAACTCAGACATTATCTTAGTGCAGACTTTGGAACGCTCAGTCGACTCAGAAATAAAAACAATAGCTGTCCGGACTACCTGCTACGAAAAAGGTGGAACATTATGTTCGTAATGACTCATGGTTGATATCAATGATACTGTTATAATAGGCGAATGCACACCACCAAGCTTATGAGTTCTTGAATTTTCCACGTGGGACTAGTGATCATGGGGGCATTGCCATCATCTATACACAGTCAATGAATCTTAGGATGTAAAACTTGATTATGATGTAACTACTTTTGAATAATGCTAGGTGTATTGATTCCTATCAATATGTTCAACTGTAGTCATATACAGACCGCCCCCCCTCTAGGCAAAATGGTTGTTCTTCAATTCTACTTTCCTAAATGAGTTTGAAAATTTTGGGGTGAATCACGCGTTAATACCTAAAAAAAATTTGTCCTAGTAGGCGATTTCAATTAATGTGGAATGCCATTTCAATCTGAGGTCAGCACGTTTGTTAACAAGTATTGATTTAGTTCGTTTCCAACAGCATGCACTTTCCCGACCCATTCTTATGGTCATATATTAGATCTTGTCATTTCTCGACGTGATGATAACACTATCAAATTGTTGGGTTCAAGATAATCAACGTTACTGGTGCAACTACCAAATTATCATTTTATTGGTTCACCTTCTCAGAATGTTAAAAGCCTGTGTTTAACCAAGAAAACTGTTACTCTTCGTAATTTTAAGGCAATCAATCATGCTTTGTACAAAGCTGACGCATTAGTGAAACTTGATGAAATAATATGATCTTGACAACACACTTGATACGCTAATTGATCAATTCAATAGTAAATGGTTTCTGTTTGGGATAAAGCATGCCACCCAAAGGGCGTTAAATCTCGTTACATAGGCCAAGATATCCTTGGTTTGATCACTCAATCAATGATTTTTCAAAGGCTGTTGCGAGAAGGATGAGAGGCGGTGGAGAAAATGTGGTTCTCCTGAAGACAAAAAAATGTTTGGTGATCAGAAAAATCATGTAAACCGCCTCATCGACATAGCTAAAACAGAATATTATAAAGCCAAGCTGTATGCTAGTAAGGACTCAGGAAGCGTTGTTTTCCAGATGGTAAATACTCTGTTAAACAAAAAACATCAAATGCTTGCCTACTGGCTTTTCAACAACAGTGCTTTGCAATAAGTTGTCACTTTTTCAGTGACAAAGTAATCAAAATCCGTAATAGTTTGGATGAGGACGATCTAATGCAACTGGTAATGTTATAAACGATAGAACATATCTTAACAGGTGTACGAGTAGATTCGACCAATTCAGTCAAGTATCTGAAGAGGAGTGCACAAATTGATCACAAATCACCATCAAAAACTGAAACTTGATTTGATTCCATATTGGTTATTGAAAGAACACCTGAACGTTTTCCTTCCATTTCTCATTGTCATTTAACAGTTCACGTTATATGGTATTTCCCAAAGTCTATGGGTCGTGCTATGATAAAACTCCCATACTTAAGAAACCATCTCTGGACTGTAATGAATTTTCCAATTATCGGCCAGTTTCTAACATTAGTTTCATCTCCAAGATAATTGAAAAAGTTGCCAGTAATCAGCTCAAAGAATACTTATATCGGGGAACGAAACAATCTCATAGAAATTGTATCAATTCTGCCATGTTTCCAACAGACGGTACTGAAAATGCTCTTCTCAAAGTGCAAAGCGATATCTTGGATGCTGTAGACAGGCGCCAAGAGGGCTACCGTTCTTGTAATGTGACCGTCTGCAGCATTTGATACAATTGATCCTGCCTGCTGTTAAAACGGCTTGAATGTAACGTTGGCATTAACTGGTATATGCTCGTCAAGGGTAAATCTTATTTGGAAAAGTCGTGTGATCAAGTTCAAAAATTGATGATGTTTTTTTCTGATATACAAAACTGGGATTATGGCGTTCCTCAAGGGTCTGTATGGGGCCCACTTGGGTTTAATTTTATATACATTGCCTGTGGGCAAAATCATACGTAGACATGACTAAATATCCATATTTATGCCGACGATACACAAATATAAATTCTTTTAACACCCAGAATACCAAATAAGTCAATACACTTATAAACTGGAATTAGTATCACCGAAACTTCGGCCACTGGATGGACCGAGATAAAATTACCGCTCAATCATAGCAAGAATGCTGAAATTTTCATAGCTGGAACATCTCAAGGGCACTCAATAAACTTCACCGTGGAACTCAAAGTTGGTAATGACATTTATTAAACCAAGTACTTCTGTGCGCAACTTGGGAATAATTTTGGATGTCACATGTCCCTGACTCAACATATCAACTCTCTTTTTTCTGTTACTTGCATTTGAGAACACATCCGTCGTTATCCCAAATATATTGACCAGGACAAAAAGCATCATGTCGTTCGCAGTCTTATTCTTTTCGCTAGACTATGGTTAGCCGCCCCTCCTTTATGGTTTCAAATCCAAGGATCTCGATCGTATTCAATCATCAAAACAAAGCGGTGAAACTCATTTGTTAATGCAGGAAGGCGTGATAGTCCATCCCCTCTTTTAACTATCTTCACTGGTACCGATACGTGAGCGTAATATATAAATCTGTCTGTATGTTTTTCAAATGCCTAAGGGTGGAAGTGCTCGAAAATACCTTGACGATGTTTCATTGCATATAAAGCAATTCACCACTTGGTCCGTCAAACGATCTTCCATGGATAAAACACGTCTTCCGTCATGTTGGCAAAAATCGTATTGGGACAAATCATTTTATGTTTCTGCCACCTCACTATGGAACAGCCTCCCAAAAAAGAAAACATCAGGGAGGCTTGTACAATATCTGCTTAAAAAAGAGTGCTTGAAGTTACATTGTATCCTATATTGACTCTGTTTTTGTTTGTATTATCGCTGGCGCTTTGATCATTTTTTGGAATGGCGCCTTATAAAAATGCTGTTTAGTCTGTATTGTTTTGTTATATATTGATGATTTGTTAATTAAGGGCACAAAATCTGCTATACCAAGTTTGAAAATAAATGTCTGGTTATGGCTTTATGAGAGGGTGTATAATTACATAACTGAATTTTCCAAATACAATCGCTTTTGTCATCACCGAAGACGATGTTTTATATAGTGAAATTTCAAGGATAGAATTAAAAGCACCGTGCCGGTAATTATATTAAATTAGAATGACCTTCGCCTTAATAATAATCATTAAATACTTAATTGCTCTGTTTTTGACATTGGCAGTTGATATTAAATTATTGGCATTAATAATAACACAAGGTGATTTTAATTTGTTGGTATTTAATTAATTTATTCAAGCAATTAGGCCCGGGTAACGTAGCCTGGTTGAAGTGTGAACAAGGAAGTATGGGCTCTTCGTCTTGATGGGATAACATGCTTAAAATCAAAGCACTAATTTTAACCACTATTAACAAGTGTAGTTAAATAAGGTTAAAAAAATTACAACACAAGCAAATTTAACACATCGACTCCGCAGTATAAGATGTGTGAGTGTGTGAAAATATGCATATCCCGGCACTTCGTTATACTACAATTAATATTTAGAATCTAAAATTGTATTTGTGAAACCGTCAAAGGAAATACATGGCTATTGCTGAAACTAGAATATTTATAGAAAACAATTTTTGATCCCATTCCAGGTGAAAGAGGGACGCTAAAGCCTCATGAAATTCAACACTTCCAATTGTAGGTATGCGTGACTCCAACTAGGATTTCAATACCAATATGAAACGCATCTGTATTATATAGCGTCATTAGCAAAAATTCATAAACTTGGACCAATCAACTCATGAATTTTACTTAATATTATTTTGGCAGTTATATTGGGCTTTTGTGTCTTGCCCTTGTGACATATTTTGGTATATACTGTTATAGTATCTTCCATTATTTTTATTCTCTATAACTTTTGAGGGGGGGAAAGATTAATAGTAGAGAAAGTACCATTATTTCATCATACAAAAGAAAAATAAAATTCCCCTAGTGCTTCATTGAGAATGTTGTAATGTGTATATGCTTAGCGATCACTCTAGATGAGTTAAGTACTAAAAATAGCTTTGGATTTTCCAAATATTGTGCAAGTCAAAGATGGCATCATGAGATGATATCATAATATGAGGTCATTTGTGCGTGTTCCAATTGGATAATGTCAGGCTATGCTGTAATAGCTATTTTTAGATGGGAAAAACTAGTTGTGAAATATATTAATTGAGGACTTATTGTAGATTTAAAGATTGCTTATAGTTAAATTGCCAGTGGTTAATTTGGATCTCCGGGGATGGTAGATCAACGCAGGATACCAGTATCAATTGATATTATAGATATACCACAAGAGCTCAAATGTTCCAAAAGAGCTTCATTTTTTGGAATCAAAAACGATTCCAGTTTGTGGTCCTAAAAGTGGACATTTGTGACGGACGGACTTTTTTGGTAACACTGCGGAATTTTGTCATCTTGAAATGCTGGACAAAGTTGTCTTCAGGACTGCTCCGAAAAAGGAACTTAATTTTTGAAGATTTAATAATAATAATAATGTGTATTTTTAACGCGCGACATATCCACGTAAACGTGCTCAAGGCGCTGTGCACATGAAAGGCGCTCAGCACATCAGAGAAACTATAATACTAGAACAGATTTATGCCAAGAAAGCTCGATTTTAGAAGCATGAGGAAACCGGAGTACCCGGAGAAAACCTGCGGGAACGAGTATGGATCAAGAAACCAAAATCACATAAAGCCACAGAGAACGAACCCCTACCGGGGATCGAACCCAGGACCTCATTGGTGAAAGGCGAGGGAAGATACGCTGCGCCAACTCGTTCCCCCTCTCGCTTTCCATGGATTTATATCGTGGAATATTGACCTTGCATGCTATCATGTCCAACTCTTCGCTGTGAGGACATATCTAGGGTTTAGTGCAAGAAGGCCCCATCTGCAATAGCTGCCATTTGTCAGTTGTGTTGGTATTAAGTGTTATACCTGCCAAATATAACATGTGGCAGCTATTGCAGATGGGGCCTTCTTGCACTAAACCCTCGATATCATCGTTAAACTACAATACTTCTATTAATTCTGGGCATTTGTCAACACGTCAGAGCGGACATTCATTTGTGCACAAGGCTCGTTTGTTTGTGCTAAAAGGGTATTCACTCTAATATGAAAGTCCAAGGCCTTCTATTTTAGATGTTTGGTATTCATTCAGTCTTAATATCTCAGTGCAATTAAAATTATGCTCCTATCTGCAATAAGATGAGTATCTTAAGAGAAAGTTCATACGCTGTCATTTATAGCCAGTGGCACTTCAGGCCCGGAAAATGTTTTTCCCCTGATTTTTAGGAAACAAAACGTCCCTAAATGTGGTCGACTACACTAGCAGGGGACTGTAGTGAAAGACTGTGCGCTTCCGGATAAAATTGTGAATTTTTGCACACAAGTACTTTAGGCATTGATAATCCATGCATAAAATTGATGGAAGCACTTGCCAACCCCCCTTAATGGACCTCCAGCTTGGGTTTCAAGGCTATACAGGGGTCAAATTTTAAAATGCTCCGATTGTATTGAAAAGCACACCATGATATTTGTCTGGTTACAAGGATTCCAAAAAAGGTATAGTTTAATCTACGGCTTATAGTTTCGGAGAGAGTCGCCTTGTGGAAAGAAAGACTTGCCATCAACCAAGTAACATCTGTCGGTGTTGGGCCTGGTGAGCATCTCCCGCCTGGAGCTGACTCCTCGTGGGCTGGGTGGCGGTGCCTCGACGGATTGAGAACCAGAACTGGCCGATCTAGGGTTTCCTTGCAGAAGTGGGGCTATCTGGAAGCAGATCAGGATACTAGCTGTGGTTGTGGAACAGCACCACAGACAATGGAACACCTCTTGGTCTGCCCACTGCTGGAGCAACAATGCACAAATAAGGACCTTGCGGAATTCAGTGAAGCAGGCAGACGTTGTACCCATCTCTGGCTGGATCATATTTGAGAACCAGTGTTTGGACACGATAAGAAGAAGAAGTTCGGAGTTATGGGGTAAAAGAGTAAAAATAGTGAAAAAGTAAGTTTTGGTGTGTACATGGGTCAAAAGTTAAAAGTTGCTTTGATTCAGGTAATTTGTGGTGCAATTGTTTTCCTAGCTTAAAGGATTGAAATAAGGAATAATTTTCTGTTATGCTTAGTTTTCACGTTATCCAACAAAATAGGTCACAGGTCAATAGAATCCAATAGTTGGCAATAGCTGTTGACTTTATTCGCCAAAACCAAACACTTTTAGATCTAGTCAAAACTATTCCTATACTTCATTCTAAGAGCTGTACCAACAACGTTTTGCAAAAATTGGAGCAACTTTTAATTTTTGACCCTGTACAAACCAAAATTGACTTTTTCACCATTTTTACAGTTAACAAGCTTGATCGATTAAATTTGTAATCACATGTTTTTGGTAATATGCTTCCACGTGAGGTACAACACTGATATGAAAAATCAGACGATGATCGGCTAAACATTTTGTTTGACCATGCTTATGATTAAAATGGTATCTAGGGCTTTTAGTGACAAAAGGGGGGATATTGATACGACCACGCACACACACACACACACACACACAAACACACGCGCACACACAAACAAACACATTTGAGTTTAGAGCGCGCGGAGTCTGTTCGGTAGAGCACACATGTTCTTTCAACAGACAGAGCTAAAAGATATGCAACAGCTTTACCCGTGTACTTAATGCAAAACATTCGGCTCAAAAACTGAAGGCTGCTTGACGTGGTTGCGACCTTCCCCTCTTTAAATCCCATATCCCCAACAGTGCCTATTGCGCCAATACTTCAATGCAAGTTAAGGTCCATTCATACCCAGGTGTACTCTGGATTGCGTTGACGATATATCGATCACTTTCTGCCGCAACTTCAGTTAACAGGGTTAAAAGGAATTTAACTTTATTGCGGTACCATGATGTAGTGTTTTGGGTAGAGACTGTAGTTCAGCTAACGCCACTCATCGCAACGCAGATGTAAAAAAGTATGAACAATCCTTACTACAACAGTTAACTGAACAACCTGGAAAATACTCTGGATTATCAAACTCAATCCTACCACTATAGATATCTTGGTTGTACATTTGTTTTTTCTATTGCTTTGATTCCTTTACATAAAAGAACTGTCACAACTTGCACAGAGCCCATTTTTTGCTTGGATCAAAACACAAATTTTACAGAAATCAGGTAAAAGGTGAGGGATAAATAATAACCAATTTTCGTTGAACGGAATTCTTGCGAGTATGGATGGCAATTACAATAAAGATTCCAATGCACTGTCAAATTTACTGATAGAACGTATTTTAAAAACGTATTTTTTCAATGTAAATTACATCTTGTAAAGCCCCAGATATCACCCACCTAATGTAAAGCAGAGAAATCCAGATGGTTTTAGATTTTCGGACATACATCAACAAGGACACAGTTCAAAAGACAAAAGAACGAGGGCTTGGACGACCAAATTGTCTTATCTAACGAAACGAAAGTATCTTTGCTTAAAATTGTTGTCCAATGTTTCTAAAACTGCACGTATAGTGTATGTGAAAATGAACAATCTTTGACATTTAAACACAAACAACGGCGTATCATTCAGGATACCACCGAAGTAGTTTCTGCTCAATTTGGAGGGGAAAAATCACAGAAGTAGTTTGTAAAAAATCGAAACCGCTCCGCTTTGCGAGTCTTCGCAACAGGCACGAAGTTTGCGGTCTTCGTATCAAAACTTAGGATTGGTAGAAAAGTAAACGAAGCGGTGAGCGTTCGATTTTTTTTTGCAAAGTTATTGTCTTGAAAAGTATTCGTCTTGAAGTATCGTATGTTGGTTATCTGACAGTTCCATTCAAAGTGAGAAAAGGTTGAATGAAATGGTGCAGATTTCAGCATTCATGTTGAAAAGTAGTGAAGTTTAGTGAAGTTAAAATTTGATCAACTCTTTTGACTCCAAAGCGCTTTTTGTTCACAATGATCAGCTTTAGCATATTGAATATAATGCGGCTCCTAAACAAAAAAAAACTTTATTCTTAAACATCTTTATTATTATACTGGTAATAGTTTTAAACTAGCCGTACCGTGGTTTGGAGGCTTCATCACACACATGTGAATTATACAAATCCTTTATCATTGAACAAGACTGCTGTATTAAAGTTCTTTTAATTCTTAAGGTGGACATGGACCTGACTTGTAGTCATAAACTTGGCGATTGGAATCTTGAAAGCTAGCCACCTATAATCATTATCATATCATCATATATCACGACTGTAGTTTCATTTATCAGCTACAAAATACACATAAAATTAAGAAATTAAACACATAAATGAGGATATTACCGAAAGTTCAGTGATCTTGGCCCGTAATAGAAAATGACCAGAAATTACTTAGATACCTTAAAACCTACTCCACAAAAAAAACATAACAACAAAAACAAAATAAAGTCATCAACAGATTAAACAAAATAATCTAAAGAGTTGATATAAAGAGAAAAGTTGCAAAACAAAACCAATATAACTGCATGAAG
>JAMKCH010038082.1:0-96263 GCA_023653785.1 Ophioderma brevispina | reverse complement strand
TCATAAAAGAAACATTTAAAGACCACTATCATGATTTGAAAAATTATTTGAAATTTGGCAGGAAAAATAGCTTCAAAAGTGAAGGATAAGTCTGTAAATTCTCATAAGTACCTTTTCCCAGCTGTAGAATTAACAGAAAGGAAGACAACGGCAGTGTTCCAAGATACGATTTCGCCATTCAATTACGGTTGTAGTAGTTTCCGTTCGGACAGTAATGACTAAATCTCCGATTCTGTACACAAAATATACATCAATACATAAAGTTGCTTCTGGTCTTACAATTTGCAGGGTATGTTAAATTGTTAGGATACCTGTACTTGTTACGTACATGCTTGCCAAAATCTGATTTTGATGATTTTTTCGAATTTGCTGTATTTAGCCAATCACTGATAGTGTCTTAATGAATGACCTCATATAAAGAAATAGACTCCTTCGCCAATTTGAGCAGTGGTTTCTATAGTCGGGTCTCACAAAAAAAAACTGGTTATGCCACTGCCTGTGTTTCCTGGGCATCTGTGGTCAATTTGTTACTCACAGTCATAGGTTTACATGAGGATTAATTAGCCAATCAGAGGCAAGGATGGTAATAAAAAGCTAAGGGCAACTACATTATCTGTACGATATTTTTTATGTTTAATACAGAATAGAATGGGATTCCTTGCCTTAAAAACCAACTCATCATATAGGCAAGCCAGTTCCGTACTAAACAATGCAGCAACAGCAATATGAAGGAATACCAAGAAGCCCTGAATGATAGTGTAAAGCGAGCTACACTCGCACATTTCATCTTTTAGCTGGCTTATATTTTTGGCTAACAATCCCCGGCGCCTGAAAATGATCACAAGTGATATTCAATAAGTTAGGCTAATGAAAGTTGATTCCACATATTACTGTTTCATTTTTTTCAATGTGACTGAGTGGGGAATGTTTCATATTCATTATTTTCCAGATTTTCATTATTGATGCCAGGTTAACGGCAGTATGCTTTGTTTGAGGCACAATTTGCTACTCTCCACCTGACACCTCACAATCTCTACAGCCCCAACACTTGAGCTTCAGAGCTTCGCTAAGATCTAGTCCCTTGAGCAAGATATGGAAATTAACTGACCTGAATCGCTGTCACAATCGTCCCGGGAAGGAATACCTTCCCTTCCTCCTCATATTTTCACTTGCACAACATGACTCCGAATAAACAACGTATATAAAGTTTAAAACCTGGACGAAAAAAACCACATGTACCAATGAACGAACATGCATGTATAGAATTACACATGGTGGTGCTTGATTATTTCATAGCAGGTAATACACGTGCTAAAACAAATAATGAAACAAGATTTTGCAAATATCAGGTATTTATCTACATGTAATTTATTTTTAATAATTTATGAAATTTCGAAAAAATTGACAGTAAAATTTCCTATATTATTTATTTTGAAAGTGGCAATACTGCGTTACCCATTGCAACGTAGAATTCACATTTCAACCTGAGTCAGCCTTTACTACAGCTGTATTGGTAAACTTCGTCGATTGACGTGGTTGATATGCAGCCTGTAGGAGAGACTAAACCTAGTCTCGAGTCAATGCGCCCTGTTGTTTTTTCTATATCCTTTAAATCATGTTCTCACATTTTGCGAAAGACTACCTATCATCGATCAATCGGTGGTTTATTAGAAAACACACACGGAAGTAGGTAAGGAGCCGGGAACCAAGGTAAATTGGTTATTGATCTTATAAATTGAACGTTTCCGATTCTTCTAACCCCCACCCCCCCGGTCATCGTAACGTGTTAAAATTCATATTCGTGAAGTAAGATCACGTTAACAAACAATCGTTTGGTCTTAAACAGTGGAAAATATAAAATAACGAATTATTTGGAGATATGAAATTTTTGATCGGCGTTTCGTTCAGACCGGAAGACTTCTTCTTCTTAGCGTGTCCACAAGTCATCGTAATGGCTTGTGTGGTGTCAGATTTATTCAACTGTTTAATCTGATCCGGGCGCGTGTTCTATAACTACGGCTCCTAACATGGCCCACCGTGGCTTTTTTTAGCCTGGGCGGATTGGGAACAGTCATGGGTTTACACCCTACCTTATTCGACACTGACTGCGATTACATGTACAGTTGTGACTCTCTGTACCCGGACCGACTGCTTTAACGTCCCCTCCGAATGGCGGATCGTTCATTATTCATTTGCCCATCCACGTGAACCTGGAGGAGAGCGGTATTCTGTCTTTATCAATAGCTCGTATACAGAATTAATCCAGAATTGAGCACCCGAGTAACTCCCAGCAAGTGACCCCACCGGGAATTTGAACCCGGGATGTTTGTTTGGTCTATTTGGCGCCACAGGCAAGCACCCCAACCACTAACCCGCTCTCCCACGATGACCGGAGACGGGAAACTGGGAATCACTTTCATTGGCCTTATAGAACTTTCAGCTAAGAGAGGCCCTGCTGTGGGTTTCACTTGGTGCATTCTGTGTTGGGGAAGAGTTTGTGAAGGACTTCCTCCTATTGAGCTATTTTAAGACTGAAGTGTATCATTTGGTGATAGAAGTAGACCTCTACTAAGAATGGTTTTCATTTACTTGTCAGATGGATGCCATTTATCTGTGGCCTATTGGGAAAGCTACTTGCTCTCCATAAATAAAAACCTTAGCACGGCTCCACACATGCATGCCTGCACACACGCATGCAAAGATTACAAGTAACCCAGGAGCTAGCACCATGTTGTAACACAAATCTGAAGTACAAGAGGTTTGAGTTATTAAATATGTTGACAGACTAACCAGAACCCCTGAAACGTAATTCTTAAGTTCCGCAAGTGGTGCCTAAAGAGAGGGGGGCCAACACAAAGTTTGTACAGGGTTCAAATTTGTAAATTGATCCATCATGTTGAAAAGCACACATGTTATGTGTCTAACCTAAGGATTCAGAGAAAGGTGTAGTTTTGTAATAGGTCCACCTAAAGTTTTCAGAGTTATAGGCTAAAACAGCAAAAATCATAAAAATGGTCATTTCAGTTTGTACAGAGGGTCCAACTTTTTAAAATTGGCTACCGATTGGCTAAAAATGTGCAAATTATTGGGTGGAGCTCCTAGGATAAAATTAGGAATAGTTTTTTTGAGTGTCTCAAATGCTTGCTTAAGAAAGTGGGGGGGGGTAACAAGGACAAGCCCAATTGAATGCAATGGACGTTGACCTTCTGTGCCCCCTACATCAGAAACTAAGCATTTAAAGACGTTCAACACTATTCCATTTCTTATTTTAATCCTATGACCTCCACCAATAATTTGCACAATGTTTATCCAAATCGGATCAACGGTAAAATTTGACCTGTACAACGAAAGTTGACCCTTATTATTGATTTTTTCTGTTTTTAGCCTATAACTCTGAAACTTTAGGCTGTACATATTCCAAACTATACCTTTTTCTGAATCCTTATGGTTAGACACATAACATGGTGTGCTCTTTCAACTGATTGGATCAATTTAACAAATTTGACCCCTGTACAAACTTTGTTTTGGCCCCTCTCCTTAAGGCACCACTTGCGGCACTTAAGAAACGTTTTGGGTTCCTGTGAGTCTGTCAACATATTTAATCACTGCAACCTTTTTACTTGAGATGTGTTACAAATGTGTGCTAGCTCCAGGGCAAAGTTTTACCAGTCTTGCATATGCAAGTTGAATGAATTGGCATAATGCACAAACCAAACCTCCTCCCCTCCTCGCCACTCTCACATAAAGGGATGTTTCTTCTAATTTGGCAACACTGGACAACCTCTTTGTGGGTAAAATCATTACTATTTTTCTGAAATTGAATGGGTTATGTGACTGGAACTTAAAGGCACTATCAGTGACTACTCAAAAGATCCACAATATTTGAAATTTGAGTGAATGGATTAAAATTGAAAACCCTTGGATAAGTCCTCCTAGAATTTCATAATATTAGTTTATTTTTTACAACTCTGAATTGAAGAAAAGGAAGAAAACACAGTGTTCAAAGATATTAATCTCCCTTCAATTACTTGTGGTAGTGTTTGTTCAGACAGTAAATGCTAAATATCAAATTCCTTCCTTAGTTAGGTGTTGCTTTCATCTTAGGCATTGTAGCGTATGTTACCATAGCTATACTTGTTTATGAGACCTTAAAAAATCTGATTTTTTTCATGGATTCTTTGATATTTCCTGATTTAGCAAAGCGTCTGATATTGCCTTTAACATAATCCCCCTGGGATACATACCCTTTTACCATAAAAGGCTTGTACTAAAATCTCTTAACTATTGAACATGGCCTTTTGTTAATAAATATGTGACATTGGATGGTGACAGAAAAATAAATCCACCTGACGTAAACATTTATAACAAGGGAAGTCCTTAGGTTTCACAGCCTTGAGCAGGGTGTGCTAATAAATCATTATCGTGAAAATGACGTTCTTTATCGTAACTCATCTGAAATCCTCCTGTTCCTGGTCCTATGTACCAGATTGTTTCCCACATACCACTAAAATGAAAACAAAAAAATGCCCTGGGTGGCCTGCAGGGCTTCAGTAAATATTGTAGGAATGAAGACAATGCATACCATATCCTACAGCCCGATTTGTTTTGTTATTAGAATCGGGATTCATTGTCACAGTAAGCTTTTTAAGTATTGTATAAACTCTCTTATCTTTGGCATTTTATATTGGCTTAGTTCACAAAGCAAGATATATATGCATTGTATGTTTTTGGGTTAGTGTGATGTGACAAATACACTATCAACATATCAGTTTCACCCACCATTATGTATGTCGTCTGACTTGAAGCATATCCAGACAGGAAGATTTGCACTGATCTTTAAGGGCATTTAATGATTCTCAACTCACTGCCCAACTAGCTAAACAAATATCATCTGAACAATCAGCCTGTAATAAACCTAGGCACATGTGGCAGATACATATGTTTTGTCTGCAAAATTCTTTTAATGGTCACATTTTTCTACCCGTAGTGTATGGTACACTGTAATAAGCATTGGCACTTTCATACCAGGTACAGTTAATATCAGGGATCCCGAAAAATTGAAATCCATGATTTTTGCACGATGGAAGCTCTTCGTCCATAATAATTCCCCAGCTGAAAGGAGTAAACTGAGATATATTCGTTGGTACAAAATTGTGAAATATCTAATGTGGGGGGGTTTGTATAGGAGGAAATACAAAATTCAGCATACCTTATTGTTTGGCTAATAACGCCCCGGGGGTGGTGCATTTTTCAAAAGTGAGGGCGTTTAGGTAAGATACAGATACAAGTTAATAAACCTTTTGAGTGTCTCATCTATTTGAAAATCACTTCATATATACACAATATATGGATGTCTCAAATCTCTTGTTGCCCTTCCGAGCTTCGTTTTTTATCCCCATGGCTTGAAAAGCAGAAGGGATTATGCGTTTCAGTCAAGGCGTCGGCGGCATCTGTGTCGGTGTCGGCGTCGGGGGCTTCCAACACAATCTTGTGAACGCGACTACATGAGTCACCAACTAGGGTTTATGGTGACTGTAACTTGGTGGGTGGATCGGACTGCCATGCCCTTCATCGATTGATTATGGTCGTGGCATATGCTAATTAGGTACCTAATTTGCATATTAATGAGTTAATTTGGGTATTTTTACCCAACAAGCTTGTGAACTCGATAACATGAGACCATAAGGGTTATGTTGATGTGACTTGGGGGGTGGGATCGACTGCCATGCCCTTCTATCTGATTAGATTATGGTCGTGGCTATGCTAATTAGTACCTAATTTGTCATAATTAATGAAGTTAATTTGGGGTATTTTTACCCAAACATCTTGTGTGACGCGATACATGAGACCCATAAGGGTTAATGGTGATGTGACTTGGTGGGTGGGATCGTACTGCCATCCCTTCATCTGATTAGCTTATGGTCGTGGCATATGCTAATTAGGTACCTAAATTTGCATATTACTTAGTTTAATTTGGTGTATTTTTACCCAACAACCTTGTGAACGCGATAACATAGACCCATAAGGGTATTAACGTTATGTGACTTGGGGTGTGATCGGACTGCCATGCCCTTCATCTGATTAGATTATGAGCGTGGCATTTCTAGTTATTAGGTACCTAATTTGGCTAATTAATGAGTTAATTTGGGGTATTTTGAACCCAACAATCTTTGTGAAAGTGATAACATGAGACCCATACGGGTTATTGTGATGTGACTGGTGGGTGGATCGGACTGCCATGCCCTTCATCTGATTAGATTATGAGGTGTGCATATGCTAATTAGGTCCCTATTTGCATATTAGAGCGTTATTGTGGTATTTTACCCAACAGCTTTGTGAACAAACTATCTGAAGATCCCTACTCCTGATTTTGATGAAACTTGATGGAGGGGTGGAATCATGTACTCTCGCGCTGATTAGTTTAAGGTGGGTTTGCCGGGTTAAGGGGGTGTCCTGTTTAAGGGGGGTTGTCCGCGTTTACGGGGGTTGTTTGGGTTTAAGGGGTGTTGGGTTTAAGGGGCGTGTTTGTGGTTTTAAGGGGGTGCACGCAGTTTAATGGGGGTTGTCCATGCTTAAGGGGTTTGTCTGGTTTAGGGGGTTTGTCCAGTCTTTAAGGGGGTTGTTGGGGTTTAATGTGGGGTTGTGCTTGTTTAAGGGGGTTGTTCCGGGTTTAAGGGTAGGTTGCTTAAGGGGATTGGTTGGGTTTAAATGCCGACTCAGAGAGTTTTCTGAGGATGGCTCCCTCATTTCCAAAAATCCGTGTTTTTTGCATGTACATAACGTTGTCCCATATACTAATCACTGTTTGGAATTGCTAGGCTTAAATCGAATTCCTTCATATAGAAAAATCACAACTTTTTTATAAATTCCGGATCGTAGTTTTGTTATAACACGTATCCTATGGGACGGAATACTACACATAAATTGTGTACTGCATCAAAACGAAAAATCCGATCATCTCAAATTTCGGAATTGTGCATTTTAGGTTACTCGCTGAGTCTAGTGACTATTACACAAAAAAATAATATTTCGAAATCTCTTAGTCAGACTTTAAGGTGGGTTGTCCGGATTAAGGGGGGGTGTCCGGGTTTACGGGTGGGGTTTGTTTGTTTGTTTGCTCGATCCACCGTCCATTGGTAATGGCTTTGTGGTGTGTCAGATTTGTTCAGCTAGTTGGGTGCTGATCCGGGGCTGCGTGTATCCATGCTACGGACGCTCCTAACATGGCCCGTATTTGAGGCTGGGCGGAGTGGGACAGTCATGGGTTTACACCCTACTCTTATTCGACACTACTGCGATGTACATGTACAGTTGTGCTTCTGTACACGGACCGACTGTCTTAAGTCACCCTCCGAAGGACGGGCACAAATGCTTTCATGTCCATTTTGCCCAATTCCAGTGAACCATGGAGAGAGCGGTAATTCTGTATTTATCATATCTGGTATACAGATCAAATACAGAATGATAGTACCCGATAAATCACCAGCCAGTGCCACGTCCCCACCGGGATTCGAACCTGGGATTTTGATGGTAAATTTGCGCCAGAGCCAAGCCCGAACCGCTAGGCCAACGCTCCCTCTAAGAGCGTGGGGGGGGGGGGGTTGTCGGGGCTTAAGGGGGCTTGTTGTGGTTTTAAGGTGGGTTTTCACGAGTTTAAGGGGGGTTGTCCAGGTTTAGGGGGTTTGTCTGGGTTTAAGGGGGTTGGTCCGGGTGGATGGGGGTTTCCGCTTTAGGGGTTGTTGGGTTTAAGGGGGATTGTTTGGGGGTTTAAGGTGGGTTTGTTGGTTTCGAGGGGTTGTCTCGGGTTTTAAGGGGGGTTGTCTGGACTTAAGGGGGATTGTTGGGGTTTAATGGTGGGGTTGGTCCCGGGTTGGAAAGGGGTTTCCGGTTAAGGGGGGGTTGTCTGGGCTTAGGGGGCTTGTTGTGGTTAAGGTGGGTTGCACAAGTTGAAGGGGGGTTTTCGCAGGTTTAGGGGGGTTGTCTGGGTTAAAGGGATTTGTCCAGGTTTTTACGGGGATTTGGGGTTAAGGGGGATTTTTGGGTTAAGGGGGTATTTGCAGCTTGATTATGTATACATCACAGACGTTCACACATTCACGCGCATGCACGTTATACGCGCATGTGCGTATTCATTGCGCGACGTTGCACATGGGTTTTGTCCGTGTTTAAGGGGGTTTGTCCTGGGCTTAGGGGATTTGGGTTTAAGGTGGTTGTCCGGGTTTAAATGGGGTTGTCCGGGTGTTTAGGGGGGGGTTGTCTGGGCTTAAGGGTTTGTTTGGTTTAAGGGGGTTGCCACGAGTTAAGGGGGGGTTGCCCAGGTTTAAGGGGGGTGGGGTTTAGGGGATTGTGGGGTTTAAGGGGGTTTATAATTATTTGCAGTGATTATTTAAAACATTTGTGAACCGCTCCCTCCAGGGGGATTTAGCGGTTTGAGAACTGCGACGTGTATTTTTGACAATATCTGGTGATCATAACACTAACAGAGGTTGCTAAGAATCACCAAAAGCACCTTTACGCTTTCGGCTCTAGCCTGCAGGGGTAAATTTCGTACAGAGTGCTATAATCAGTCTTGATTCTCAAAAATTAATTTTGCGGTAATCATCTAATTCTCTACGGTGTTAAATTTAATGTTTACGAGAATCACATTGATTCCCGCAAAATCAATTACGAGATCTTGCAGAATTCTCGGATTCTCGCCGCAATTCTAGCCCTGGCCTTTATGTTATAACACGCAAGTCCTAGGTTTTTTGAGATGGCTCCTATACCGAAGCCATCTTTAAAATGCTGACGTAAGACTTGGCCATAGAACTATATAACAGGAAGTTCGCATGTATTATGGAATAGCCCAAGTCTCTCAAACTCGTCGCGCCGTGTGTCGTAGTTGTTGCGCAAGCACTCTCTCATCGCACTGTTGTTGCGCAAGCACTCGCACGTCGTCACTGTTGTTGCGCAAGCACATTCAGATAAATCTGTGCGCATGCATGATGTTGTCATTGTATTGAATTACCCCAGGTTTTCATTTTCGTATAGGCCGGTTTTTTCAACAATTATGCGAAAACCAATCGATGAAGAAACATGCCTCTAAAACGGGGGGGAGATTCTTGAATCCCTAATGCACAGATGTCTCCTGATGACCAAAAAAAAAAGAGAGAAGAAACGGAGAAAGGGGAGTGGGATGAGGGAGAGTAAGGAGGAGAGGGGACCGGAGGAAGGGGGGGGGGGTAGAAAGAGTGGGTGAACAGGGGTAGGTGAGGTTGGGGGGCGGGGCGTGGGGGAGGGAGTAGTTTCTGAACGAAATGAGACCAAACCGGAGCGAAGTGTGAGGTATGCAATGGGATTGTAGAAGGGAAGGGAAGAGTCAAGAGGGGAAGGGTGGGGATTGGGGTGGGTGATTGGGTGGAGGGGAAGGAAATGGGTGGAGGTAAGTGGCAAGGAGTGTAGGGGGGTGTGGGTGGTGTAGAGGGCGGGAAGAGGAGGGGGAAATAGATATTTGGATGGGGGTAGGGGATTGGAAGGGAGAGCGGGCGGGAGGGGAAAAGGACGCGGGAAATGAAAGGATAGAAAAAGCGGGCTGGTGTGAGGCGAAAACTGGGCCAAGGGAGGTAGAAGGGGAACGAGGTTGGAGGTGAAGTGAGAAGCGTTGTAGAATGAGGGGAAGGGAGGAATGGTAGGGCGGGTAGCGGATGGGTAATCAATGAGGCAGAGGGTTGGGGTAAGGGTTTGAATCGAGGGATGATAAGGTAGCGAAAGAGGGGGGGGCGAGAGAAAGAAAATAATCTGTGAGGGAAGGATTGTGGGGGGTCGGGGGGTAGAGGGAGAGAGGAGGGATGAGGGGAGGATAAAGGTGGGACTAACGGATTATTGGGGGGGAGAGCGAAGTAGGGGGGGGGGCGGTGCGGGAAAACGGAAGGGGGGGGAGGGAGGGGAGGTTGGGGATGTAAGCTGGGGGAAGGGCAAGGAGTGGGTTATGCGAGGGGAGTGGACGAGATAGGAGGAGAAAGGTGAATCGAAGGGTGAAGAAAAGCAAGCGTTAGGGAGCGAAAAAGAAGTGGTGAAGTGTGGGTTTGTGAGGGGAAAAACTGCAGTGGTGTGGGATGGTGCGAATAGGGAAGAGTAGGAGAAGAGGAGGGATGGAAGAGGTAGTTAGGGTGACGGATCTGACGGGAGGGCCAATGTAGGTGGACATTGGAAGTTTTCCTTTTTCGTCTTCCGCTTCTCTCTTGTTGAGTCCGATAGGCAGCATGTGGCCATCATTTGTTGTTTTCACTTCGCTAAATACGAAGATGTAAAATACTTGGGTGTCTAATAAATATGCATACGGACTTTCCAATACGACGATACGTAAACCAAATATGGTTGTGCCCAAACTATGATAATGAGGTGGGTATGCTCCATTAAATACTTTGGGCAATCGATTTTGTTATGCGTTTTGATAATCCCGCTTATCTCCCTATTCTGCCGTTCGACTGCTTATTTTGACTCATTGAATGCATTTTCCATGCTATGTGATTGTGGTCTTGAAGTGCCACAATTTTTTAAAAAGTTCAAAATAAAATTGCATCTCTGAGCAGCTATAGTCAATACAATGTAGAAAAAGTATATGTGGGTTCATATATCGGCAGACGTCTGCTGATGCTAGTCTTTTGAACAGCTTTGCGCCTGGATGCATAACATACACATGCATAAAAGCATGTTTGAAAGGCTAAAGTCTGCAGATTTCTGCCGATGAAGTATGAGCCAACCTTAATGCACATGCACTGTGCACCATAGTAGGCTTTGGCCATTTGGAGCACTGATAGTTTGTACATTGCCATTGGTATTTGAACTTGAATGTATGAATTCCTTGCTACATTGGTAATGAGTCACATTATTTGAATTCCAAACCCACAGTGGTGCTTGATAAGAATTTACGTCACTAAAGATACTGTGCAAGATCTTTGCTGCAATTCAGAATTTCCCCAATGTTCTATAGTCTAACACTAATAACTGTGATGTCATTCGTAAGTACAACCCATCAATGTACATCTGCAAACAAAGAAAAAGTATGCAAAGAATCAGATATAAACCAAATTATGATTGAAGGGTGCATCTTTAAAAGCCTACTTTTTTGATGTGAGGATCTCACAAAATTTGGAACTACAGCCAACCCCACGACCCATGTGCACTGCACAGTGGCGAGTACAGGCGGGGGGGGCAGGGGGCAGGTTGCCCCCCCCCCCCCCCCCCCGACGGAATTGGACGGGAACAAAATTTGCAAAAATCATGCTAAATCAGACGTGTTTAGCCTCTGACCGGAAAAAAATTGCCTTTTGACCCCCCTGAGAGGGAAATTTCCCAAGACGGGGAAATGTGCCCCCTACCAGGCCCGTACGCCACTGGGCACTGAATGAGGTCCTGGGGAACACCCGTTGACCTGCCCATCAAGGTGACATGAGATCATGATGCAATACTATGGTAAATGTACCTCGTAGCTTAGTGTCTTCACCCTGATGTTAAACACTAGAGGAAACCATGGACATTATGTAATTCTAGGTAAACATGTTAACTATAGTGTGTCCACTATATAACTAGTAGAATGTGAAAACGTATTACGTTTGAACAATCAGATCTTCTTATTTGATGCATATTAAAATTTTTTAAAATTAGGTTAAAAACGCGTGTTTTTTTGTTTTTATAAACATTTTGTAATTTGTCTATAATGTGAAAAAACTTAACCGAGGGGAGTGCATGTTACCAAATATTGATAACACGTAGATTTTCAGAATTATATCATTGTTGACGTCACTCTTCATGAGGGGAAATTCCTTCTTGTTGTAAAATTGAATATAAAAAGTAAAGCTTTGAAGGTTTGAAATAAGTTGTTAGTTTGAGTCCAAGAATTATTACACCATGACCTAAAGGAAAGGTAGTTTAACGAGCGGGGGTGGGGTGCGGTGCAGTCGCACCCCCCAAATACAAAAAAAGGGGAAAAAAGGTTCCTCTTTGCTTATTTTTTTTTTATAAAAAGGTACCAAATTTAGAAAAATTTTGACAAAAAGTCCACTTTTTGGTGATAAAATATTCAAAAAAGTCCAAAAAAGGAGCATTTTAGAGGGGTTAGGTCCACTTTTACAAAAAAAGTCCACTTTTTCGAAGTCCCGGACTCCCCCCAAATCTTGCATACGGCCCTGCGCAAGACCCTAACGGGTAGGGTCCATCCAGGATGTGTCGGCAGCATCGGAGACTACACACTAAATCAGTGCAAGGCTCAGAAAACGGAGGCATGGACGCCAGTATTCAACCACCGATATGCTTTCAAAATGATTTTTTTTTTTGATGGGTGGCATTCCCAGAAAATTTTCTGGGCCAGTGGCAGAAAAAATTAGAAACCTTGATTAAGTTGTGATTTTTTCCCCTCCTCTCGATTTTTTTCTGCGGCTACGATTTTTTTCTGGGAACGCCGATACCAGGATACTGTGGATTCCGCAGCCTCGTATAATTTACTGGAATGATAGGTTTGACAAATGACTTGCTACTGTGGGGTCACAGGGCATTTCTCCGCCGAAAAATTATGATGAGAAGCTAGCAGCCTTGTATAACCGACAACGGCCAACCTGATATAACAGTCAGATCTGGGTGGACATTAGGTGATTAGCCTGCAAGTCAAGACTCATTCCGATGATGATGGTTGAATTCAGGTCCACTCGGTACCTCAAAGGGAGTAACATTCATTGCACAGTAGCATTGCCTTCACATGTCCTGTCATAGCCTGTAAGGCTTGAACACATTTATGTAAGACTCATTTTCCTGTCACATTTGGACTTCTAGTTAATTTTAGTTATTTTTTGCTATGCCAATGAAAGTAATTTGTCTATAACTGTCTTAGTTAATGTTTACATAATGGTTCGCTTAGATGATATCTCACATGCTCATAAATGGTAGCTAAAAGATTCAATGTTCTGTGAAGAAAAAATTCTTAATTTCGCAGCATAAATGTTGAAACTCCCAGATTTTTGTAAAGAGTGTACATAATTTGTTAATTTTCATCACCTTAAAATATTAAGCATGCAATTTACAAGCTATTATTTAAAAAGCACAAACATAATTGTTTAATAGTATAGGTAGCCAACAAAAAGGACTACCACAATATCTAAATAATCTTAGTGCCCTGCAAGTTAAGTTTTGATGGGTGGTTTAAACTTCAAATTCCTCATATTATTAGGCCGTTTTAAAGCAATAAACAAGCTTTTTACGAGCACCCCCAATTTTCAAAATTGATATTTTTGCACAAGTTACGTTGTAATAGTCTTGGAAAACTAAACTGACGAACGAGCATGCTCATAAAATGCGTCTTTATCAGGAAATAAGCGATTTTGGAGTCTAGAATTGGGATCCCAGATGTACTTAAAGGCACTATCAGTGATTTGCTGAATCGAAAAATCAAACTAATCATCAAAAATCCAGATTTTTGGCCAGGTTTGCAAACAAGGCCTAGATTTCCCTCAGGCTAAAACATAAAAACCTACAAGTGGGCAAGACCAAAAGCAACCTCAAATAAGGACAAAATCGGACATTTAAAGGTGCAACGAGAGATTTCAAATAACGGTGTTCCGAAAAAATGTGAAATTCTGATTTTGGCACCGGTGTAAAGCTTTATATCAAAAAATATCACCATCTGTTAAGGATTAAGCTGAGAACTGTTTCTTTGGTACAAAAAAATTGTGACATTCTTAATTTTGTATAGGAGCAATAAAAAATTCAGCCTATGTTTTCTATGAAATATAAGCATATAATAATCACCTTTGTTTCACTTTTAAGACATTCGTAACCAAAAATACAAGGTAAGAAATTATTTGAGTTTCTAATCTATTTGAAAATCAATAATAGAAACCTTAATGGATGTTTCAAAATCTCTAGTTGCACCTTTAAGTCATTACTCTCCCGTACAGACACTTTTACACGTGATTGAATGGAGATTCATATCTTTGAACACGCTCTTTTTTCCTTTTCTGGTCAATTCTTCGTTGGACAACAATAACGTACGAGGATTCTACAGATATATCCTTCACTTTCAAGATATTCTGCAAAATTAAAATAGTTTGACTCTTTTGGGTAGATCACTGATAGTGTCTTTAACGGCGGGGGAAATGCTAAATTTTTTTATGTCCGTCATGATGGCAATTAGTGCCACCTCAAAGAAAAATGACCTCTTCTTGAGTCTTGGACTAACCGGAACAAATAAAACAAAACTAATTAGATGAGCGTCTGATAGTACATGATGCTATTCCCGGCATTTCATATTGGAAGGCCGTTTCCAGCAGTCGTGAATTATGATCGGAGATTCGTATTCTTTAATTACAAAATTCCTTTGTTGCGACATATACATGTTTTAGCTAAACCATTCACAGGTATAGTTAGTTTACTAGCCAGTTACCAATGCAAATCGTGTAAAAATTTCCAAATTTTTGAAAAATTGGGGGCGCTCTTCCAAAGATGTGCTATTGCTTTAAGGTAAAACAAAATATCCAAACGATGTAGCCCTAAGTACACCGTTTAATCGGTTAAAGTGACAGGAGAGTTTTTAGGGATACAAATTTCTCTCAAATTTCACTGGATAGGTTGAAGACACCTACAGGAATGGTTTCGAAGGCTTGCCCTTTGCTATCATAAATTCGTTCCCCATAGAAAACCATGCTTGACTTTCTGACGACAGAAAGTAATAAATCATCTATTACATAAAGAAGCCGTTATCGTCTTAATCACTTTCAGGTGTGATATAATACAGTGGTAAGCATTCCAATATGTAAAAAACGGGGTCAAAAAAACTGGGGGCGCTTCTCCTAGAAATCTCCTCATGTCTATTTAAAGTTGGAATTGAAATTCACAGATAGCATAGCACTAACCTTCGTTGTAATATTAAGGGGTGCATTTGTGTACTGGACCACCTTTTTTATTATTCACGAGATTTTCAGGAGAAAGTGATTCTGAATGAGGTTTGATGTTATGAGCAAATGCTTGGTATCATAGTGACATGTTATAATTTCTGACGTTTATGGACAGAAAATACAAAAAGAAGAGGGTGGGGAAAGAGTAGATGGAATTGGAGAGAGGAGTGGGAAAAAAAAAGAAATGGTATAAATAGAAAAGGGTTAAATGAATAAATATATGGGGAAGGGGGGGTGGATAGCTGTAGGTATTTGTACAACCCTCCATTCTAAATGTCCCCATCTTCCCCTGTCCACGACCTCCCACTCTTTCCTCTTTCTACCTCTCTTTTTATTATTTTCAGTCTACCTGACATTCCTCCATGCCCGCTACTTAATCTTTCTCATTCGGTCCCTTCCGCATCTCGCCAAATGGTCCTTAGGCCTTTGCGCGCCGCTCCTCCTTTTTCCCCGTATCTCTCTCTGCTTCTCTACTGTTTCAACTTTTGCGCTCCCCCAACCCGTCCCGATCCAAACCTTTTATTACTCCAACATTACTTCCTTTTTTCTTTTCTCTTCTCTTCCCCACTCTCCGGCACCGGCTCTAATTCCCACTCCGGCTTTTTCCATGAATTACCAACCTGTATCTCTCTACGGCCCCTTCCCTCTCCCCCCATCATATCCGCGCTGCCACACATTCTCTATCCCGCCTCGCTCGACTCTGCAAACTGCCCCCCTCTCCTCTTCAGTTCCCTTCCCCATCCTATCTCTCTACCTTACCTGTACTGTTCCGTCTCACTCCTTCCCCCCTTATCCCCTCCCCTCCCGACCAACTCTTCAGCAACCTTCGCCTACTCGGCAGAAGCTTCCACAAGGCTATTTATCCTTTCTCCCACTCCCCTATCTTTTTATTATCTCCCTTACCCCCCTATCCCCCCTTATTACCCCCCTCCTCCCATCTCCTATCGCACCATTCATATTTCCCAGGCCCACAGATCTCCCTAGCCTTTCCCTCGATTCAGCGTCTTCCCCTCCCCAGACACATTCATCCCACCTCCCCCTCATTTGCCCCGTCCCCCCCCTTCGGACCTAAGAAAACCCACACTCTTCTCGCCCCTCTTCTGTCTAAGTTCTAGTCATTTTTTCTCCCTTGTAGTCCTCGCTCCGACTTGTCCTTTTGTTCCTCCTCTTCCCTTTGATCCCCTCTCTGGGCTCACCCCTCGGTACCCACTATCTTCACAATATTGTACTCCTAGTTAATCCCTCCTAACGTTCCGTTTGTATTCCGCTGTCTTTTTTTTGCTGACTATAATCCCTGAATTTTCTGCAAAATCCTAATCTTTCTCCCACACTTTTTAATAAGTACAAAGTCTGCTTGGTACAAATTGTCCAATAATTATTGACCGAGTCTAAAACAAACAGTATCATAATGTACAGCTATATACACATACACATTTTATGCCTCAAAAACAAACAAATCTGATCCATCACAAGTTAGGAATTTGGGCAGGTAGGGGATTTAATGGTTAAAGAGCCACTGGAACATTTGAAAAATAGTCCCCCTGAAAGATTTTTCAAAATTTATATCTGTGCATGGTGTAAAGCTTTTGCTTATATTAGCCCTCACCTGAAATGATTAGCTAATTGCTATTGTATGGGTAACCAGAACAATTTATTTAATGACTCCGGAGTCATGAATTCAGCAGACAATGGAAAGGCGTTTAAATCAAGAAAATGCATACCCAGGTTGTTCTCGTGGCATCCACCCCCCCTATTTGACGGTATGGATCTTTGTGGTTGTAATATCATGAGTACGCATATAGGATATTCATGCAGTAGCCACATTTGTTGATTTAAAGTAAAGGCAAACTTAAAAGTGCAAATTACCTGGATGTCTTTGCTTTGACCTCTTATTAACCCTAACCCACGGGAGGGACTGAAGGAGGAGGGGAAGAGGGGAACAAGAAAAGAGCAAATTCGGGTGGGACTCGAACCAGGGCCCTTCGGCCCAGACCCGGGATAGCACGCTATAACGGCGGTGTCGCTGGCCTGGTCAGCGATTTCGTGGCCCATATGAGTCTGGTTGATGAAGTCATCGCTACTTCTGGACTTAATGCATTTTTCTCACTAGTTGCTGTGGATTAGTTGTGGTAGGGTTATTGCCCCTATAGGGCTGTCTACGTTGACGTCACAGGGAAGTTATAGAAGCGGCATTTGTGGTGATGATTCCCATAGGCCGCAGTGTAAACTGGCATAAAAGGCCCAAAGTTTTACCTGAAGTGATAGAGGAGACTGGGATGGTAGCGCTAGTTAGGAAATAACATGCACATTTTAGAAGGCCATTCATTCTCTTGCATGCTGAAACAATCCAAAAAATGGTCATAAAGGGTGCTAAACGCAAACGGCCTCGTAGAAAACATGTTTGTGTATCCCTCCGATGAACCAGGGCTGCGAGGAACTAAGATTCAGAGTTATTAAAAAGTACGCACAGTGCTGTGCGTGTGTCGCGGGTGATACTGCGAAATGAGGGCTGATGATAAAAGCTAAGCACTGCAAGTGACCCGGATGAGTAGACAGCCCTAGCGTTTTGGAGTGATATTTTAGGTGAAAATATGTGTATCTTCCAATGGTTAGACTTGCGAGCAAATTGAGAAAATAATATTTTGTGCGATAAATGTCCACTGTAATACACAAATAGAAATGTTTGGAAATCTCTTAATGCCACATTAAATGTGAACAGACCTACCTCTTTTGTCAAGGTGTGGATAGGAAACGTGCAAAATGGACGATTACCACATAGTTGTCAAGGAAGTTACGCAGGTTTAATAACTTTCATATACGAAATTGATGGCTTCTATACAATGACCTTGAACCTACATACCATGCACTTAATGTGACAAGATTTTGATTCGTGCAACGAATCCTACAAACGCCTTGAGGGTAGACACATTTCTACTCGTTTGAGTAGACACATTTTCGCTAGTTTAAGTAAATTACCGCCTTGTTATGCTCGATGTTGGCTCATCCAGCCAACACTTCACTGGAAACCAAATAGTGATTCATCAAAAAAGATGTTCATTAAACCGTAATTAGTGATAAATGCGCCAAAATGCCTCCAACTGCATATATGGGCGTTCTTACCAAATATGGATATTCCCAGTTGAGAATAGATTAAGATATTTACCGTTACTCCTATGAAAGTGCTATACCTCATGCAATTCCATCGGTTAGCATTCGAGGGTGTAACGTTTAAATAAATGGAAGAGCCGTGTCAGGGCTATAGCAGATTATCTAAAGGAAGATAGAACACTCCCCCTATATTTGATAGGCAAACGATCGTTAAAGCTTCTACTGTCAGCAAATGCCTCAAGATGCCCAGATGGCGCTATTCTCAACGTAGAAGGCACTCGCGCCATTGCTCCACCAGTAAAAATTTGAGATGGCGCGCTTTTACCTACAAGATACTGGGCGCGTACTCCCCCATGGAGTCCACTTCCGTTACACAAAAATGGTGGTGTCCTATCTCCTCTAGATAATCTTGGCTCTAGCCATCGGCAGTGTTTCATCGCAAGTGAGATAAAATTGCCAACATTGTCCTAATTTACTTCTCAAATCAAGTATTTAGTTAAAAAGTTATATGCTCTTCAATAGTAGATACAAGATGGCGGGTGGTTTGTACAGAAATAAGCGACAAAGGAGTAAAATTTGTGGCACATAGAGAAAATGAGGCGAGTAATTTTAGAATCACTGCTGCTTGTTTTGAATGTGGAGTGATATGAATAATACATTCACCCCCATTGTGACATGACAGTGTACATTAGTTCGCAATGAAAACCCAAAGATACGGGCAAAATCAGACGCATTCTTTAATCGAATGACGTTTTGTTATGGACCGCTCTATTTTACGTGTTCATCCCGGTAGAGTTCCTGTACTAGTCTACACTAATTCGTCGATCTCTGTTGAAGATACACGTTTGGTGTCAGTTTTGGGCAATTTTCGGGACATTTTGTGAAAATGGATAGAAGAAGCATCCAAAGAGTCGACGTAGGCCTGGAATCTGATGGATTTTGAGGATGCCATCCCAAATGATGGGCACATTTTTGACGTAACGCGATGTATGGTTAGGCCATGAAAATGAAAGTTAGATTTGCGTCCGGACATTTTTTGTGTAGCCTGAACGAATGGTCATGAGGCACATTACTAGTCAAAATCTGCGTGTCCATGTCCGTCCGTCTGTATGACTCGATTTATCATTTTTTTTTAATGCTCGAGCTAACGCTATCCCCGATGTACTTCAAACTGATAGGATGGTAGAGAGGGGCCGCAATAGGTGTAGCTTTTGGCTGAATTTTTTGCATATTCATCAATTTCCATAGCTTATTGTTATTTTTCAGACATTTCGTTAACCTTTTTGAAAATGCTCTGCTGGCTAAACGATCCGATGATAGTGAGGTGCCAGCAATATTATGTGTAGCTGTTGGCTGCATTATTGCATATCAGAATATAATTAGCTCTTTGGCCGGTCAAAATGACAACCCTTCCCCTCAAGGCTTGTGTGCAAGGTTATTCTGGAGTTCCGGAAGCAGTGGCGTAGCCAGAGGGGGGCAGAGGCCCCCTCTGAAATTGTTTGAGGGGAAATCGGCGAACATAAAAACACTACTGATAGTTATGTTTAAATCAGCCCTTTTTCGGACTTGCCTGCGACGGGAAAGTTTTGCTGTGATCGGGAAATTTGATGCGTCTACCTGGAAATTGCCCCCTCGGAAACACTGGCTGGCTACGCGCCTGTCCGTAAGGTGTATGAGGCAACTTGGAGTGAAGGAAGGGGGTAGAGTTCTTGACTGATTAGATGTTGGGATATTTTGGGCAAAATTACATATTGCATTGTGTGCCTGACGAAGGTTCTGGAGGCAATACTAGTCCAAATCTGTGTGTCCGTATGCCATCCGTATGTCCGTCCGGATGATCGTTAACCTTTTTTAAACTGCTCTGCAGACTAACGCTATCCCGAGGTTACTTCAAACTTGATAGGATGATAGAGTGAGGCGCCGCAATATTTTTTTTGTGGACGCTTTTGGATCATTTTTTGCATATTCATGAATTTAATTAGCTTATTTGCATATTTTTCAGACATTTCGGTTAACCTTTTTGAAATGCTCTGTGGCCTACCGCTAATCCGACTTGTACTTCAAACTGATAGGGATGATATGAGGTGCCGCAATATTATTTGCAGCTTTTGGCTGCATTATTTGAATATTAATGAATACTAATGAGGCTTATTTTGGGGCCGGTCAAAAATGACAACCCTTCCCCTCAAGGTTGTGTGTAAGTATCTGGAGTTCCGTAAGGTGTATAATGATGTACCTTGTTGGAAAGGAAGCAGGTTAAAAGTTCTGACCTGATAGAGGTGGGCAGTTCGTTTTTTTTGTGTTTGTTTTTTTTTTGTTGTTTTGTGTTTTTTTCTTTTTTTTTTTTTTAGAGCGAAATTAACATAGGCAAATGAGCTAATTGATATGCAAAAATCAGCATAATTCACAATATTATTTTAAACGGTACACTCGCTACCAAAATTCCTTCACTGCACGAAAAACCATTATGGTGCGCATCTCTTTTGCCATTTGAAGTTTACTGATACATGCGCTTAGGTATGCAAATGAGCAATTAAATATGCATAATGCGTATCGCTAAAATGGTACATGGATATGCAATATTCCTTGCTACATGAAAACTATACCGTACATCTTGTGTGTGAAATCATATGGAGGGGAAGGGTGAGGGGGGGGCAGGGTGAGGGTGTTAATGTCGAGGTGGGGTGCGTCGGTCGAGGTCGGGGTGTTGTGCATCTGGGTGGGGTTGGTTGCGTCGGAAGGGGGGGGTGGCGGGAGAAGGGTGGGGGGCATCGGCGAGGGGCAGAGTGACCTCATGTGACCCTGGTGACATTTGTGGGGACCTTGGGGCCTTCTTGTGACCTTGGTGGCCTTTTGTGACTTGGTGACTTTCTTGTGACATTGGACTTCTTGTGCCTGGTGACTTCGTGTGACCTTTGGTGGACTCGTGTGACCTTGGTGACTTCGTGTGACCTTGGTGACTTTGTGTGACCTGGATGGACTTCGTGTGTCCTTGGTGACTTCGTGTGACATTGTTGATTCGTGGGACCTTTGTGACCCATGCGACTTAGAACCTCACATGACCTTGCGACCCACACACTTTAAGCCATCACAAATCGGTGTGCGGGGAGAGCGCGGTGGCATGCAAGGGAGGTGGTGGGTGTGTAGGAGGGAAGGGTGGGGTGCGCGGGGGAAGGGTGGGATGGGGTGGGGTGTGACCTTGGGGATGACCCCATGTGACCTTGAGTGGACCCCATGTGACCTTTGTGACCAGTGACTTTGTGACCTATGCGACCTTTGTGACCCCATGTAAAAATCCATTAAAAAAGGACTACGAAAATTACAATGAGCATGACGGTCGTAAATGGCGGTGAGCGGATGATGAAGGGCTTCACCGCGGTGAAAACCAGGCTTCACCGCAGTGAAAAACAAACCAGTAAAGCCACACAGGGATCCCCGACTCGCGGTGGAAACAAGGTGCGCAAAATTAAAAAGTCTGATCAATACGAAAAAAAATAACCAATGGAGGCGAAAAGCAGGTATCAAAATACCAGACCATTCCATCATTTACAAAATTAAAGACCGTTCTTTATTTTTAAAGGGCCATTGCATCAGTTAACAATAGCCATTCCCTTCAGGGTAATCCATCAAAACGGGCTGCAAGTACCACTGTCACAACCCACAAACACAGGTTGCACGAATCAACATGGGCGGTGACCGCTTCTTGTTTTGTTTAAAACAACATTGGTTTTTGAGTGACCCAATTTTTTGTCAGAGGGGAAAAATTTCAAACCATTTTCTTTGAACAAGTAAGGATAGCACATGAAAATCGTTGTATGGTTAACATTTCCGCACACTGCTGATGCATTGGTCTAGTCCCGATTCCAGAAAAAATAGGCACTAAATTTTGAATTTCAACAATTACTATAAAAGATGCATGGTGGACTAGTACCAGATCCAATATGAGAAATATCGTATCGGATGCCAAAATAATTACGCAATATGGTCGTGGATTGAATCGCACACCCTTACCCAAGTTACATATTCAAGTTTAGTTTGAACTTAAAGTTGCATTTCTTGATCTAAAATCACCTTTGTTTTTTGCTTTATCGTGCATTAGAAGCCTCAATAAAAGGTTTGATGTTATGAGCAATGTTCATTTATAGAGCCCAGTAGACACTGGTGGTAATTTTCTGTCCGTTACCGACAGAAAATACGAAATCATGAAGTTTCAAAAACAAAGGAGATCGAATCTGCAAGCGGTTTGGGAACATACTTGTCTGAGGCAATGGTTCAGATGATAAAATCTCAAACTATTTTGAGATAAGTTGGGGATGAGTGAGCGATCACAAAATTCCTGTAATGTATTTTTAGGGCTAGAGGTCAGAATTGGTTTGGGTAGGGATCAGAGGGTACCAGGGTTATGTTAGTTTTGGCAAAATAATTTATTTTTAAAGGATACCTGATATGTTAAATCTCTGAAAGCCAAGTATGATGATACAGTAGGACAAGAGTGTGATGAATCATGTACTAACATACATACACACACTTACATTAGGGTTAGGGATCAAATGAATGATTACAATGGTGCTTGGTACAATGCTTCGGTGCTGTCATTAACTGTTTAAAGGTGATTTGTCATACATTGGGTGGGTAAAAACTTATTCTATAAAGGATGTTTGGTTGGATGTGAAGAGTGAAAAGTGTAAACATTTGTGACTAATATTCATTTCACACAGTACTATGGGGATTACAAAATCATTTTTTTTAGCTCCACATCAAAAGAGGTGAACTATCAGCTGGAAACTTACAATGAAGCATCTATCGAGATGAAAAACTTTATATACTTAAATCAGTTCATTCCATTTAAAGGTGGGGACCTGATCAGATCTTTCTCCCACGTTACCCCGTAGAAATGAGATTGGTATCAGAAGGAAGTTCTATTTTTCTCATTATCCCAGTGAAATTTCAGGCGGGCAAGTGTTTGCTTTGTGTTATGAACAAAAAAAAAATCCCCTAATGTGGAAGCCCACATTAGTTCACAGTTCACACACAATGTCCTATGAGCCAATTCTGGTAAACATTTACTATATCCAAAGGGCTGGACCATTTTTAATCTTGAAAATTGTAATTAAAAAAACAAATATTTTTGGTGATTTGCTTCCCTATGCGGGCGAGAAAACTTGGCAAATATAGGACCATTGATCAGGTCAACCACCTTTAACAGGAATAGTACAAAGTTACATGAACTTAACAAGGAAACAAACATTGCATGATAAAAAAAATCTTGCAACTAGTCACAAGTGCAAACACATGTATTTATAGGGCGATTTCCCCTGTGGCAAAGGAGATGCAGAATATGTACTAATGACATATCATACTTTCGAAGATTTGTTAAAATAATACTTTCAATCCCAACCCCCCTGTTCATGCATCATCAATCATATTTGAAAGAACAATACTGGTCAATCCTATACTGGGTACTATTTGTTTGGATGGTTACAGGAATCAAGAGGGTATCCCGGGCCACAGCATGTTTTAGATTTACCGATAAAATTTTCAAACATTGTGTTTTTGCGTATTCATAATGCTTTCCATATACTAATCACGTCTTAAAATTAACTACGCTCAAATAAGCCCTTCAAATTGAAATTCACCAAACCTTGTTATAAACTTCCGGATCTGATTTTTGTTATTACACGTATATCCTACGGGCAATGTTAGTTATGCATTAAACGGAAATCCTAATCATCTCTAACTTCGGAAATAAGAATTTTAGGCGGGGCCTATCTTAGTTCTGATGACTTATTTTTATTACTACACACACAAAAAAAAATATATTTCAAAAATCCTCAGAGTCGGCCTTTAAGTTTTGGGCAGTTGTCAAGGTCGAATCAACCTGCATTGATCATGACATTGTTGCACGTTATGTTTGCTTTGTAAATGGAACGAACGTGCTATGTGTGCTTGGGACCTTTTGAGGTTTCCAGGGAATGCACATAATACCAGTAAATACATCACGATTAGCTGCCTATCTATTGAACAATATATTCTGAATTCAATCCAGTTAAAAAGGATTAAAAACTTTGTAATAAAAATGACCTTCTCCGGAATTTCTTACTTTTTACGGGGAGGGAGAGGGAGGAATCTCTCTCAGCAAAAATTACTTTGGAAGGATTTTTATTAGAGAACTGATTGCACAAGATCACACCACATACACACCAATTTTAGAAAAGGGGACTATCATATGTGCATCAGTGGACATGCAGTAGAAAAAAACCAAAAAAATGGCTGGGTCACTGCAGGCAAGTAGCACGGCTTAAGATTCATTAAAACAAGGGCATTACAAAGCTTACATAAGTGGCATTAGGCGGGGGTGGGGGGGAGGGGCGTGCCCACCCCCCCCCCAAATATTGATTTTGTCGGTTGCGATGAGCACATTGATCGGTTACTTGAATTCAGGGTCATGGCGCTTGCAGGCTGGATTGGGAGGGCGGGCTGGTTGTTTGGTTTGTGTAGTGTAGTGGCTCATCCACTGCCTTTCACCCAATGCGGCCCGGGTTCAATCCCCCTGCGGAGCCTGTGTCATATGTGAATTTGGTTGCCGATCCAAACCCGTCCTCGCAGGTTTTATCCGAGAACTTCGGTTTCCTCCTGGATCTAAAATCGGACTTCCCATAAAACCTTCCTTGTCGTTCTGAATTTACTTGTTGTGTTGTGTAGCAGCCTAGGCGCTCCTCAAGCGGCCAGCCTCCTTGAGCACTTCGGTGGAATTTGTCGCGCATTATAAAAATTAAATATTATTATTGCCCAGTTCGCATGGTCAGCGTGGCAAAACAAGTAAATTTTACAAAATATGCACAGAATTAGCACCTCAGAAGACATTTAAAGCATTTATAAAACCCAAAACTTTTTCTGTCGTTTGGAGTAGTTGATGCTGCCCCCCCCCCCCTATCAAAAAATCCTAGCTATGCCATACAAAAAATGCTAAGTTTGAGGGAGGAGCACCTTCTCAAAATGTGCCTGTGTCCCTTTAAAGAGAGATTGTCAAGGGACGGAAAGTAGAAAGAGCACTGACCAGAATAAAACTAATGACAGTACGTTACATTTGTACTGATACAGGATTACTACCTTGTTTGTCACCTTAGACATTGACAGAAATTACTAACTATTACCCAAACTTACTGTCAAATAATCCGTGTGCAAGCACGTAAGTGATTTTTGATAATCAAAGTCTAAAGCACACTAACAAAACAAAGGTTTTTCTCTCAAAGGTTTCTCATCTGTTAATGCAACAGTCCAAAACTGTATGATTATCAATTGTCATCAATGGCCAGTTAGAGATGTGCGTCAGTTGGCGTCAGGTAAACTCACTGCCAGGTCATTGACTGCACACACATTGCCCCAAATCATGTTTCAGATGGTTAATGCTTCTTGTTAGCATGCCACATTTGGAAGGTTACATTGATTCTGCTATCCAGATTGTGCAACTTTTTTTCAAGAAATGAATAACGCTGTATAAGTAGGGAAAATATAAGATGTTTTCTGTAATGTGATCTTACGTAGATCCATGGTTTGAGTAGTTTTCTTTCATGGTGTTAGGGGAGGGGGGGCACATAACATATGAAAAAAATGGATAGGGTGTAAATAAAGTGAACTTCGGAAACCAGGGCATTCGTGGAAGAGGACTTAAAAATATAGGGGTCTTGGGTGTGAGAGACGGCCAAAATGCCCAAAATAAGGGTTTTCGGGTTACAAATTTGCCAAAATTTTCCCCAAATGGGGTCTTTTAGAAAAAGGTGATAAATTTCACCCAAAATAGGGGTCTTGACGTGAACCATTTCAAATTCCCCACAAATTAGGGGTCTTTGGGTGACAGTTTGGTAAAATGTAAAACTATGGGGTCTTTGGGTGACATTCTCAAAATAGGGGTTTTGGGTGACAGCGATGCCGAAAAATGGGGGGTCTTTACAGTCTTACATGCGCGTCACTTCCCAGATGTGAGTGCCCTCCCCTCCTTGGGAGTATAAGCGCCAAACTTGCCTGAAAATTTGCTTGGTCTGTTTGCCAGATCAGCCCTATATTATGGGAAGAGTGTCCATATGTAACCTCCTTTAAAAATTCTAACATTGTTTTATGACCTAAACACTACCAAAAAAACTATTAACCCTCAGGCCCAAAATAAAAATTAATCTGTACCATACATGTAGGAATTCCAAGGGATCTATGGAACAAAATTGTGCCGGGTGATTACTCAATTGTGTGTGGGTGGTGGAGAGAGAGGTGGGTGCGCGTGTGTGAGTGGCATGCGTTGGTGCGTGGGTGCGTGCATGCAAGCGAAAGTGTAACCCTGCCCTTTTTAGATCGTACTCTCGGATTGTCTGGCCTAAGTACCTTATATTCAGTCAGCAGAAACATGGACTTGGTCATATATAGATTGAGCTTAGAAAACCCATGTGACATTGAACCCAAATGAGTTAATATGGTTTTGCCAAATTTCGATCTAACCATTTTGTCTTGATTTGAGCAATTTTGTGGGGAAAATATTTTAAAAAAAACACATAAAAAAGGAAAAGTAAAACACAATTCCAAAAAACAATTAGGGTTGTTTGGACTTACTGGAAACAAAACTTTTTCTGGGGCTAGGCGAAAATTATTTTTTGATCACAATTATGTAAAAAATGATTCCATAAGTTCCCAAATGGGGCTTCCCTGCCACAATGGCCACTATGCAAATTAATTAGGTTATTGCTATCTGCTCTTAGAGGTGGACAATAAAATACCACTCAAATTTTGTAAAGGTTCATACAGACAGTCAGGAGTAGTTTGCAGTGGAAATGGCATCGCTTAACATAAAGGGGGACTGATTTTGCTTTTTATATTTTATTGGTTTAATAGATGCAAATTCATAGCTAAGGAGCAAATTTTGTGATTATTTTATTTATTTTTTATTCTTTTATATTGCCCCCGGGAAAAAAGCTTCGGAAAGTAAGAAGTCGTATTCTGTATATACCGTTTGTATGGCAGTTCATTTGGGTTAAAGTTTCTACATTTGGTTTTATTAAACTTTTCTTTTAGCTGCCATTTCAAAAGTAATGCTTCAATTCAAACTCAAACTTTGTAATAATGATCAGTGAGTAGGAATGAGAGGTACAGACATTTGAAGTTAAAGATCATGCAGGGGTTCAAAATTGAGGTCCATTGTGGGGGTGAAGTTTGGCAATTTGTTTGAAGTTCTCATTTCTGCTCGCATGATTGATTTGATAACAACTGTTGAATTTGTGCCCAGTTTGCTATTAAAGAGGCATTAATAGCAAAAAAAATTAGCAAGGTTAAATTTCAACAGTATAGTAAGGAATAACAGAAAAACAATTTTTTAGCGCATATCGGACCCCCCAGGCACTAAAGGGATTAAAGGTGCAAACAAGGAGATTTTGAGGTATGCGGCATCAGGCCAGGACGCAGGAGGAGTGCCGGCGGGGGGGGGGTGTGGTAGTTTTAGTTGTACACACAAATTCCACAAAGGGCAAAAGGTCACGTTTTGCTGAATTTTGGAATAAAAAGGTCCAAAAATAGGGAAATTTTGACACAAAAGTCCACCTTTTTGTTGATATTAAAGATGTTCAAAAAGTCCAAAACAGGACCATTTAGGGGGGTAGGTCCTCTTTTACCAAAAAAGTCCCACTTTTTGTGAAAAGTCCACTTTTTCAAAAGGCCCGCACCCCCAATAAATCCTGCATACGGCCCTGTTGCAGACATCCATAAATTGCATCATATGCCTCACTATATAGGGAATTCTTAACCTTGTATTTGGGCTATATAGCAGGACGAGAAAAGTCTGAAAATGGAAAAAAAAGGGATGTGGTGTGCTTATATTTCAAGATAAAATCACTAGTGGCAAAATAGGATTATGGACACCTGAAGTCTCTTGTTGAAACACCGTTAAATACAACACAAATGAGACGGTTACACTGGCTTGAGAAATTTTTAAGTTTGAAAACTGAAATTCATTTGTTGTTGTTGCCTGCAAGGTACACCATTTCATTGATTTTCAGTCACATTTGGGGTTATTTTCCTCTGTTTTTCATCCCCCCTCCCCATCTAGACTAAAGTGCTCCCCACAGTGGGTCTGCTTCCTACACGTACCATGCGACCTCTTCCAAAATGTCGAAATAAAACCAAAAAGACCACCATAAAGCGCATCACAAAATCTGATAATACAGTGAGAGTGAAATCAGGTTTTATGTTACCAGGATGGTGTCACTGACTTTGCTCTTTAGATGTATTTGTATTTAATTATTGATCATGGAAATGAATTTTTACTATCAGGTTCTTCCGAAGAGGCTGCTTGCTATATCTGTTTGCCCCGACTACTTTAAAATGTTATTCACCTCTTAAATCAACCGTCTTTACGACTGCGATTCTCGGAATTCATGTCCTCAGGATTTACGTCACATGAGCAGAAGGTTTCAGAGGCACCGTACATTTGGCAATACATTTCCTGCAACGTCTGTGTGGCCGGCCTCTGTGCCGATCTTTCCCTGGAGAACGCGACTGAAAAATGTGTCCATAATCAACATGCCACCCTGATGCCAGTATACGTAAGTTGAAAGTCAATTGTTTGTATCAATTAAGGGAGGTCTCAACTTGGTAATCAATAACTATGCAATGTAATATGACCACATCTTCGCTATTTATGACCAACTGTTTTAAATTTTGTGCTGTGATGCATGTTTGAAAACACCCCTGCCCCTCCACCAAGTGGTACACTCCACTACTCTGTATACATACAACCACATGGTTTATTGATTAGTTACCTACGGGATATAATAAACCAATCAGAGGCTTGATCAGGGTGGTATTTCCTCGCATAGGTTGATTGTCATCACATTCTGTGAAAAACCTTGGTGCGAGAAGTTAAAACAAATGCCAGGTGGCAGTATGAGGTCACGGCACAAAGGTCAAACCCGGCTTACTCCAGAGAGCAGGACAATAATAAAACCAGAACTGGGTGGAGGAGGACAAAAATCAGTCCAGGTTTTTACTCAACATAATCACCCCTACTACATCATTCTAAAGTGTGAATCTACCAAGTTTACATCCTACCACATGGACATGACAAAGGAATTTACCACAATGGGGGACATTACATCTAAGCAGTTGGCCTGAAAAACCATGCATTTTACAGGGTAGGTACGATAAACCGGCTTTGTGTATATTCTTATCCTTTGGTTCGCGACCATACAGAGAGCCTGCTATAACATCTGTTGTAGTGAGGTCTGCTGGTGCAAGACCTGCCTGATGGGATCTATTGTACTACCATACAAAGTCTTAGCTGTTCATTTTGAACACACACAAGTGGGGTTTTTTTTGCTTACATATTGCCGGTTTAACATAACGCCGCCTCCTCTTTAACCATACACCCAAGCCAAGTCACCACAGTCATAAGGACCCACAGGCTCCAATGATGTTGCTGTCAGCTTTAGTTCCTCATATGGTAGTTGTGTAATGAACTGAAAGTAAAAGGTCAACCTGTGTGGTTTATGCAATTCTTTGTTTCACCACAAAAGATATGGACGTGGGATCTAGGCCAGGACTACTCTCTAATTAAATCCATTATCACATAGATTGGTCTTCGTCTTCAGCGAGTTATCATTGTATTGTAAAATATTTATTAGCCCATCTGCATCTGAACCCAACCTGTCTTTGTAATGTTCATTGTATATAGTACACTACAAAGACTAGTATTTGGTTAATTAAGATTCACCATTTTAATTCCACAGGGAGTCAAAGGCAGTGAATGTTTCTTTTTTTGGGGAGGAGGGGGAAATACTTCAAAAGGGCGAGGTAATATTTTTGGATCATATGTAGAGAAAACCTGCCATCAGAGTTCGGTTACAATTTTAATCAATCCCCCAACAGGGTAATTACAGGAATGGTTTGATACCTGACAAAAGCTAGTAATTAATCTTGTGTTCAGTTAGGCAGAATATACTTGTGAACATTGGCAATTTTTTGCCACCTTATAGAACTATTAGTGCTGTTGATAAAGAGCAAATGAAGGAGCAGATGTGGGTGGAATATTTTGTTCTGCCTAATGTATATGTAACTTTGCAGAGTAGAAAGAGTCCTTTCAGAAGGCAACCTCCAGAAAAACATTAGGTTGGAGACAAGAATTAACGAGGTACTTCCTTCATTGTGTATATTAAGGATATTGTTCATTATTTGACACACACACATCTGTAGGACTACACATTGTGACCTGTTGCTAGCAGAGTACTGTACTATCGCCTTATATTTGCCTAGTCCATAAGTGCACACATCGGGTATCCTCGAATTAAAGACCTAAAAACGTCAAATTCATTGTTGTACTTTTATCTTAGGGACAGTACCTCTAAAATGGTGTATTGGAAGGATTATTTCGCCTGAAGTGCCCATATTGTATTAAGAATTGGACACACAGTCAAAATGGGTCCGAGGGCTTTGAAAGTGGGCAACAATTGTTTTGGTAGGCCTAATTATTCCATCAATTACCCAGTCCTGTGAGTAATTGCAATCAATCAGTGATGGTCTATTTTATATTGGAACAAAATAGCTGATGAGTAGCCACAATTCCAGAAAATGACACCATTATGGCTTACCAAATGCCAATCCAATTCAATGTTCTCAAGTAAGGTCTCACACTTGTAGACATATGTTTGGCTATGAAAGAAAATTTTTCGCTTGGCTGCAATTTCAAATCTTGTGGTAATTAAAATGATTCTTATATATTTTGTGATACATATTGGTTTCATGTTTAATCATACTAGTTTAAGTTTTTTAGTGTTATGTACATTTTCAAACACACAAATGTGTTTCCTTGAACAATGTCACTTCACTATCCAAGTCAAAACATGCATTGGCATATTATACTACTGGACACTGATGTAAACAGAGTCTTTCTTGTGTCCCTATGGTCAGGCAGGTGTGGTTTTGCTTTGATTATCTTTGAACTGTGTAATGACTTTGTTTTTGTATAGTGTTTTTTTTTGTATTTAGGAGTCTCGGCACGTTGTGGTTTTGGTCAGTAAAAGGTCAATCACTTTTGTTTATTTTTTTATTTTTATTCTTGTCAAGGTCGGGTCACAGTCAGTAGAGTAGGGGCCTTGCAGTGTTTAATTAGCACTTTGTGTGGAAGGTTACATTCACCCTTTCAACCCTGATGGATTATGTTATAAGTAGTAACACAGTTGGTGGCTTTTTGAGATGGCTTCCCAAATTACCACAGATCATTTGGAAGCCATCTCCAAAAACCATGCATAACTAGGCTTAATTTGGGCTCAATTTAATGCATTTTTCATGCCCATTCTGATTATGGTCAGAAATTATAAAAATTGAAAACAAAATAGATTTTTTTGAAAAAAATCCATAGTTGGCTGCATGGTCTTGTTAATATTCCAATTTCCTCTTCAAAGTTCAATTGGCAAGGAATTTCATAATCACATCCAGGTAGGCATGTTGCAGGGTAAGAAAATGTTACCATATGTTAACTCCACAAAACATTTTTGTGTTCATAGGCATGCTCCTGGAGTTAATATAATCTCTAGCCCTGTAAAATGCCTATGTGATTGTGCTTGTCATTTGAACTTTGTAGAGAAATTGTTTAAATAACCAAAGTTTGCTAACAAATTCCAAGAAATAACCTCACAGAAATCCCTGTCTCTTTTTTGTAAATTCTGCACAAATATCAATACATGTGAAATAACTTTTGTTGTAAATTATCACAAAAGTTAATTAATATGTAAATAATCACTTAGTGCATTTTTGAGTGCAAATTATTTTGAATGTGTCCACAATTTGACAATAATTTGCAGGTGGTGGTAAGAAATGAGAGGCAAGATGGGATTTTCACTACTTTCAGTTCTTATACTAGGCCTACAAGGTGAATGAGCTAATGAGCTTTGGAACTTTGGATAAAACCCCTTTGTGTCCATGCCCAAAGAGTATTGAAATCAGGGTCATAACTATTTAATCTAGGTGTTTGTACCTCAAGTTTCATTGTACAGAAAATAGATCACTAATATTTTTCAATGCCTTTTGCTATTGATCATATATAATGTAGAGAAGATTGGCCTTGTCCAAATAACAAGACTAAAGTTGGACAAATCAATCATAATTATTGTTTATAAAACTGTCTTTTTATAGTGTGGGGGAGAATATCGAGGGCTTACATTACCACTTAACGTTTATAATGATAGTACTTCAGTCATTGTTTGATGGCTTTCTATGTCTCAAGTAAGAAATAATATTACCGTACTGACCCGAGTATAGTCCCATGCTCGATTATAATCCCACCCCCCAAGTTATGAAAGAATCTGAAGAATAGTAGAAAATCCTAAATTATAATCCCACCATAAATTTGTTGCTGGAAGGCAATAGATAACATGCAATTTTTGTTTTAAAATCATCATTACTATTTTGGTACTATCTTCTAGTGATTTTCTTTTCAAAATTAATTAGGTTCATGCTTCAGTTCATTTAAAGGTCATTGTTGATCACACACCTCATTTGACATAGAAAAATATCTGGAATAAGTTTAGTTCTGAAAGGCTGAAATGTTGATGCTTATGTGTTTCATGTTGGGGTGGAGATCCCATCATAATCCCACCCCCTAAATTCAAGCTAATTTCAGGTTAAAAACGGGTGGGGCTATACTAGGGTCAGTACAGATAAACCAGTAGAAGAAAGGAAAATGTTTTCTTGCCTGAATCTGTGGTAAGATAACTGAAGAGGAGGTTGAAAGAGTACTTAGAAATCCCAGACTTTGAGGTATCTTGTCTTGTTGCACATCATTTGTCGTTGTTTAACCCCCTGGGCATTGCCACCTACATGTACATGTATGATACAGTTGATCTGATTGGCTCGTTACAGGACACAACATGAGATAACCCTCTGAGCAACCAATCAAAAGAGTGCTTCTATATCTCTGTGTAAACCATACCACTATTCTTACAGTCAGGGCCGTAGGTGGGGTAAAAAGTGGAAATCTGCAAAAGGTCCTCTTTATCATGCTGAAGTTTGCCACTTTTTCCTACCAAAAAAGTAATGGTTTTACACCATAAAATAAATGTTCAAATTGTCAAAAATTGCAGAGCTTTGCCCCTGGGCCTCAACAGGGCCCTAAAGTGGGCCCCTGCACCCCACCTGTTAGTTCTCGCGCTTTGCTTTCGAAAGGAAAATCTGCACCCCCCCCCCCCAAAAAAAAAAATCCTGGCTACGGGCCTGCTTACAGTATCTCTGATTTGCTCATTACATGATATTACCTTCCAAGTGACCAATCAAAGCAGCGCTTAGATGCCGATAGAGACAAGTAGTGCCCAGGTTTTAAAGACCTTTCTTACAGTATCCCTGATTGGCTCATTTCATTATGTAAGATGATGTAATCTTTTGAGTGACTAATCAAAATATACCTTCTATATTTGTGTATAATTGGCTAGTTACATTATATAACCCTATCATCTATCGATGACCGATCAAATTAGGCAATTTTGACCACTCATTATATTTTCATCATCATTATGCACATTAAAGAACAAAAAGAATTCTCAGGGGAGGGGCAGCAACTTCCCCCAGCAAGGTTATGGGTCACAAAATACCCTTGAAATTGGTAAACAAATCTGAAATAGAGATTAAACCTAATGTCCAATTCCAGCAAAATACACATACAATCTCAAGTGTTTAAGAATTGGGAATAAAGTCATTCATGATCAATTGTGCGGGGGAATGCCTTTAAAATGTTTGGTATGTTTATACTTGAACAATCAGGCGCAAAGACTTGAACAAAGACTATAAATGAATGTCTATATTTGCATTCTGATGGTTTTATTCATTTAAACCAAAGAGCAAAAGTAAGTATTGTTTTAGTCTATACTGAAGATACAATGTGTCTTTTGTATTCTTTACTTATTACAAATTTGTGTTGTATTTTGGAATATGGATTAATACTTAAAGTAAGTAAAGAGATATTAGGGCTCAAGGTCGTACATTAAAAGCAATTGGTAAACATCAATAACATGTTAAAACCCAATTTATTATATCTATCTACTGAAATATCCATTTGGCCATGCATGGTTTGGGTCCAGCTTGTTTTGTTTGGTGTGCTCAACAAGGGCTCATAATGCATCTAGCAGTATTATGGACTATCAAGCCCTTTGTTAGTGCCATGCCACATCATTCCCTATTCACCATCTGCTAGGCTTTTAAATTAGTTATTTTAGTCACAATGAATAATTGAACTCTTGTTGCTATCGTATTGTTCCAGAGGCTTATGGCACAATTGACCAAGTTTTGTTGCACTGTGTGTGAAGAGGTTAATAAACAGCAGGGTACAATGATAAAATCTCATTGAATTCAAGGTTTTAATTTTAGGTGCTGTGGGAAGGCTACAGATGTGGGCTGATAAGTAAAGATTTGTTCCCTTGCCCTGTTGGATATTTGTTCAGAAGGGAGGGTTCTTTTTAACAGAAATTCAGATATTTGCCAAAAAGAGAGGGAGAGAGAAAAAAAGATTTTGTAATTTTTCTGCAAGTTTTTTCAAATACTGGAATTCATGTGGGAGGTTTGAGGAAGGGGGACGTCCAATGAAGACATGGAAGAGTGGCGGAAGAGAGTAGGAGAGTTGGGTTGAGGATGGAGGATTCATTGAAGTGGAGGGAGGGAGTGAGGGCGGTTGCTACAAGTATGAGGTGAATCCGGCCACCCCCATTCACGGGGACAAAACCGGATTTAATACTACTTTACTACTACATGTATTGTGAATAAGGGTAAGAAAATTTAGTCAAAACATTTTTTCTGGTGTCAATATTTTCGGTAAATTTCTAATTTTTGAAGTTAGATAATTTTTTTTTTTAGTTTTTGTACAATTTCCCCTCAAATTTGATTGTTTTTCACTAAATTACTATTGAGCAACACAAAGCAGCACAATTTTGACAGCGTGTACTGATTTTTTGCTGCTCGAAATGGGCTAGGGTTTAGCATTCAGTTAATGAAATTTTCATGGTTTCAGGATCATCACCATGTCCATCCAGTACATTACCTTCTGTCTATCCTAGTTACAATAGCCAGAAAAAAATATAAGGTTCTATATTTATAAAGCATAAAGCAAAGTTGTTTGGGTTGAAAGAACTAGAGACGGACCTGCTGTACAGGTATGGCAATTTATGAAAAAAATAAAAGAAAAAATCCCCAAACACGTACGTAGCACCAAAAAATGTAGTCAATCAATTCAACTCTTAGTACAGTGTACAATATCAACCGAAATGGTCAATTTATCAGGTCAAATAGAGTACACACAAAACCTATGCCTAGTAATACTCGGCCATCCCTACTGTGAATTATTCATAGAGAACCAGCTGATTTCATCTGACAAATGATTACTAACTGGCATGAGTGAAAGGGATCGCATGTCTCCCTTACTATGGTGACGTATTAGTTATGACTAATGTTACGTTGAATGGAGATAGACAACATATGGGTGGGTGGATGGGTGGTGAGTTGCCGGTCATGACTAGACGTTTGTAAGCGATTTAAAAATAGTGTGATTTCACTACTATGGTATTGTTCCTGAATGTCATGCATGGCTCTACTTTTGAGTTATACAATCTTCATCTTTTATAATATGATTTGATTATAATATGCATGTTTTCCTAGATTCTGTGCCCAGAATTAAATTCACTATCAGCGATTTGCTAAATCAGAAAATCGAAAAAATCACAAATTAGATTTTTGCGTGTCTGTAACAAGTACAGTTACCCCACAATATCCTGCAAATAAGACCAGAAGCAACCTACCGTACTGACCCGAGTATAGTCCCATGCTCGATTATAATCCCACCCCCAAGTTTTGAAAGAATCTGAAGAATAGTAGAAAATCCTATTATAATCCCACCATAAGTTTTTTGCTGGAAGGCAATAGATTACAGGCAATTTTTGTTAAAATCATTACTGTTTTGGTAGTATCTTCAAGTGATTTTCTTTACAAAATTAATTAGGTTCATGCTATAGTTCATGTAGAGGTCTTTGTTGGTCACACACCACATTTGACACATGAAAATATCTGGAGTAAGTTTAGTTCTGAAAGGCTGAAATGTTGATGCTCATGTGTTTCATGTTAGGGTGGAGATCGATCATTATAATCCCACCCCCTAAATGCAAGCCAATTTCAGGTTGAAAACAGGTGGGACTATACTAGGGTCAGTACAGTAATAACAAAATGGACTGTCTGTACAGTAGGGGTGTGACCTAACAGGTAATGACGTTCCCGGGTACTCGTTATGATTTTCGGGCGAGTACCCGGGTACCCGAAACTCCTGAGTGCAAAATTTGGCACCAAGTTTAGAAGAAAAAAATCTCCCTGACAAATACATACCTTCAAATATTTCCATGTTTTTGAAGTTAACAACGATGAAAACACACAGGTCTGTTCTATGTAATTCATAAGAAGAACTCTTTATTTACTACAAATCGTGTACTTTTATTTAAACTTTATTTCATCCTAAACGCCATTCACAACGTAAAAACCGATCGTGGAACACGCCGGTCAGCTGAACAAATCGGCTGAGATCAGTGGCGTAACCAGCGGGGGGGCAGGGGGGCAGGAGCCCCCCCAAACAAAACCCTTGCCCCCCCCTTCCGCCCCCCCAAATGAACTGACCTTTTGTACAGTGTCTATTGAGAAAGACCCAAATTTGCCCCCTCAAAAAAAGTCTTGGCACCCCTTCAGCCCCCCCATTTGTAAAGGTCTGGTTACGCCACTGGCTGAGATTGACGTAAACACAGCCCGTAGTACAGCCCGTAGCACTTCAGCTCGCCGGTCCTCGTTTACGTACTAGGTCTGTCGTGCTTGTACATGTTCAATCATAGTCTACTCATGCTGTGCAATGGCTGTAGCCTAGGTAATGCTGTATTGCGTAATTTGCGGTTTATACAGCGGCAACAAATTGCCATCAAGCGATAAATCTCAACGTTGACGTTCAAAATCTGGGTTAACATAATGGGATATATGTTTTCAATTCAGGTGTTAATATTCGTGAGATGTGAGTAGAAAAGAATGTAAAATTGAAAAAACTTATATTTTTTTAAAAGAGTGGACTTCGGAACCCGCTCGAATTCGTCCGGGTAAGACTTAAACGGGCGGGTACCCGGGAATATGTCACAGCCCTACTGTACAGACACTTACTACAACATGTAACTGAATGGAGAGTCAAATCTTTGAACATTGCCGTTTTCTTCCTTTTCAGTTGAAAAAAGTAACTTAAGAGAATTCTATCATTCACTTTCAAGCTATTCCTTCAAATTTCAAATATGTTGACTCTTTCAGATGAATCACTTATAGTGTCTTTAACCAATTATTTTTACATGTGCTTTACGTTTACAGGTTCTGTACAAAAGAAACCAGTAAATTTTTGTTCACAACACTGTCAAGCCTATCTTTCATTTTTCTTACAGTATCTCTGATTGGTCACTCAGATGTTCTGTTTATATGTAATGAGCCAATCAAAATCAACCGTTCTATTCACCTTAAGCTTTACTTACCATGTCTGTGATTGGGTTTTCATAGGTATGAAGAGATCTTAGGCCGGGGGGCCAGTTGTATTCAAAGGTGGATATGATTCGTGAACATGGACTCCGAAATGCACCCTAACAAGTATTTCCACCGACTAAAAACAAACCCTAAAACAAGCATTTCTGTCTGTTTTTGCTACATAAACACGTCTGAACAAGGTAAGCAATCAGTATAACCCTATTATCTGGCTTTGCGCATGTTGCTTTTAACTTCCAATTACAATATTTTTGATATTTTGATCTCGCGTACATCACACTTTCAGGGTTACAAAAAAACATAACCCCTTTTTTCCATATTTTAGCTGTTTTTGACACCCTAGTCAATGTACCTCCGCGTACATCGCTGTTGGAAACAAGAGACCCATTTTTACGCGTTTTCGTGTTCATCAGCATCATATCCGCTTAATACAAGTGCCCCCCCCCCCCCCGGGGGATCTTTGCACTTGATGAGTTTATAACGCCTACACTAAAACAAGGTGTTTTGAACTTCCTATAGAAAAGCTGCTTTATTTTTCTGTCATTCACGACAGAAAAATACGAAGCGCATCTTGTACATAAAGTCAGAAAGACGTCAATATACCTGCCTTTTTCACTCAATTGTTGATCCTAATCAATTGAAAAACATAAATATCGCCACAAAAACCTGGGTTTGAAAAAAATGGGGTGCTTCTTTCTGACTATGTCGCGTTTCTCTTTATATAATTATCCAATCAGGTTGACCGGAAGTGCCCTGAAGGGGGTGTACATACCTATAGAGTGCAACCAATATGCTCATGTCACAATTACATCTTTAGCTCTTAGCTCCACATTCATACTTCGTACCAATCTTGAAGATGCGTTTGTGTGCTTTTCAAGAGAATCAAAGGGAAAGGGTTTAGGAAGAGCTAAAGCTGATGGTACAATCATTCAAAGCTTCACAGGAAATTCACAGATTTTTATTGGTTTAAATAGTTTATTCAGCAATGAATAATTTCTTTGCTCCAGTGCAGATTTGTGGTAACTTTTGCCAAATGATTTCACCGAACAAATGTGGTGATTCATACCAAGTCAGCTCTGGTCAAACTGGGCAACCTCCATGTACCAATTATTCTATTTTTAATGCCATGATTGTGTTAGTATGAGTGAAAGCAAGCTTAAGAGATGTGGAATGATTGTGTGGGTAGTGGATTCACTCTAATATAGGAAATCTGTGGGGCCAGTAAATTACAAAGGGTAATTCAGGAATAGGCTCAGCATTAAGGTGAAAAGTATCCTGAGAGTTTCCCATCATCTGCTCAAACATCACCATCATCATCTGCAATAATAATAATGCAACTTGTAAAATTTCTGAGGCTACAACTTCGTTGAGTTGTAGGCCTACATGTATAATACAGCAAATCAGTTAAAGGAACTGCACAGTACAAAATTCTTCCTGCTATGGGCATCTTCGGGATGTGCACACATGTGACGAACTTCATTTGCCTCATGACAAAACAAAATCTAGCGAAGTGGAAGGAACATTATTTTTGGTTGATTTGTCCAAACCTAACCCAAAAATAATGCTTTTGCTAGACTGATTCGTTGGTCATTGGAGGCAAATGAAGTTCGGTCACATTTGTGACATCCCGAAGAATGGCCCATATAGTGCAAAAAAAGTCCTGGTTCGAGACTGACCCCAATGGCCCACTTTTCTGTCTCTTTTCCTCCACTTTACTTTCTCCTGGAATAAGCTAGAAACAGATGGGGTCATTCAAGGCTGACTGGGAGATTTTTCCCGAGAGGGCGCACTCCAATTTCAAACAAATCATGTTTTTTTGCATTTACATAATACTTGTCCATATAATAATCACTGTGTGAAATCACTAACTAAATCAAAGTCCTCATAGAGAAAATCACAACTTTGTTATCAAATTCCGGATTCTACTTTTGTTGGTTTATACACGGTAATGCATAAATGTTGCTGCATGAAAATGAAACACCCGATTCATCTCTAACTTTGGAATTAAGCAATTTTAGGTTACTATCTTTGATTCTAGTTTTGTTTATTTTTAATTTCTACAGACAACAAAAAATATGATATTCGAAATCTGAGTCAGCCTTTAAAGTTAAATGGTATTTTGCCTAAAGGCACAAAAACATAAAAAATTTAAAAAGTTAACGTGATGTTTTTTCAGGAAAAAAATGTAGGTGAGAGCTGACTTTCAAAGTCTTATATTCACTGTTAAAGGGACCCATTTTTCACAATTTGTTGAAATGATAAACTCAACATAATTTCCTTTGTAAAAGGCTCTCAGGTAAAGCCCATTAAATGGGCTGGGGCACAAAATACCAAATAAAAGTTGAACTAACCTAAACTTGGAATTTTGCATGCTAATATATTTACCACTGTGACAATTGTGAACTATTTTGCCAAGTCTAAATTTCATTTTAAAGTTTCCCCCTATGTAGCTACACCAACGAACAGGTTTGTGCGAGTTTTTATTTCCATGCTAGCGGATTGGAACACACAAAAAAAGCACCTAAAAAATGGTCAAAAATATATGTCCAGTAGTATGAAAAGTCTGCATTATGCACCAAGGAAGCAGGACAATTTATCAGAACTATCAATCAGGATTATTCAGGAATCTGCTAGCCCTACAATGTAGAGACCACATTGGAACGACCATCCTACATTGTACCCTTGTTGACCCAGGGTCGTGGTTATGGTCACATTGTGCCTGTAAGGTCATTGAACCGGGCTATGGTTATGAGGATAATAACATTGTGGTGATCTATTTTCCTCCATTTAACTGCAGCAATAATCTGTGTGGTATTTACACTGTAGAAGTTCAAAAAGTGTGTGGGTTTCATGGAATTGAAATTGCCAATAATCAGCAGTAACATAATATCTTAGAAAAATATTTCCTATACATTGATCAGTTTTGTATTAACTTTTAATATGTTATCTTAGGAAAATTAAAATATGATTAAATGTTATCTTATGGAATGAATTTAAACCATGTTTCTGTAGAATCCGAGATATATGCATGGCTTTTCTGATTCCTATTTTTATACTAAAAAAATAGGAATAGAAGGGACTCTTACCCTAGTTATGATATTCCTTTAAGTGGTAGGCACTTATAATTCAAAGAAGTAAAAGTTTTTAACTCCAGGAAATAGTCAATACAGAACTAAGCTTGCTTTTCATTGTTTAAACTTATTAATTTGAAATAATTAGCCAAACTTGAAAGCAAGCTATTTGCCAAAAACTGTTTTCACATCAAGATTTCTCTTGACATTTATTTGTTTGTAATAAAGGTTTTTTGACGGTGGCCAGGGTTTTGCGAAAGTGGCCGTGATGTTTCAATGCACATTCTAATGAAATTTGACATTTAGTTTCGGCGAGTTGCCAAACTACTTGCATAGAATTGCAATGATGGCCTTGCCATTATTGGAAGGAAGTTCGGTAGCTAAAAATGCAGTATTCTGAAACTGAAAATTGTTGAATTAGATCCCGACTATCGGAGTATTGTTTACAAGGTGAACAGTGTAGTTAAAGCTTCCAATATACACTCGCAATATTTGTTGTTTTGAGTCATCAAAACTAATCAGCTGCTAACATGTTGGGATTTGTATGAAACTTTTTCAACGGTTGACTGTTGCTGATAAATTTAGGCATAGACAATGTATATAATTGTAGGTGTAGTTTGTTGCCACGTTCGCAAGTGCTTGAAATGCTTCGGAGGTCTACAGTATATCGGGCAAGGTTTACTAAACTCCTGCCAAAAAAAAAAAAAAAAAAAAAAAAAAAAAAAAAAAAAAAAAAAAACAAAAAAAAACAAAAAAAAGTTTGTAGGTGGATGCCACACAAGCCAGTTCAGATTTGTGGGGACAAAAAACAGTTAGCGGTTCGGTGAATTTTACGTAAGTTGCCAGATGTGTTGCCCTAGATCGCAGCAATATTTGTTTGGCCATATTTATTTGGCTCTACAAGCATTGAAACTCCCATTTTGAGTTTGAAAGTCGTCCGATTTTTAGGGGGAACATGAGGAAAGAATAGTCAATAGGACACGTGGGTAGGCGTTTGTAATGAGAACTGAGAGGAAAGAAACAGGATTGGATGTTATGGTATTCTTCACTCAATGGAGAGGGAGTTATTATCGGCTGATTTCATTGGTGGTTAATGGGATTATATGCTGTAATTGACCAATTCGAGACACGTGAGAAAAGCGAAAGGTACATGTAATAAGGTTCAATAAGCAGATACTGTAAGAAATGTGTAGATAAGGGGGTTTAAGATTTTTCCTTTATGAGTAGAGATTTGGGAATTTTGAGTTGTGTAGGCGGTTGAGTCGGCTCACCTTTCACCAATGCGGCCCAGGATCGATTCCTAAGGGGTTCGGCCAGTGTCCCGTGTGGTGAATTTGGTTACCATCCGTGCTCTTCCCTCGCAGGTTTTTTTTCTCCCCAAGTCTTCCTGTTTCTTCCTGATCTAATCAGATTTATTCCCATAAATCTTTACCCGCTGTTCTGAGGTATCCTTCAAATTTAATGCTTATAGCAAAGTGCTGACACACACACACACAAAAAATATATTTAAATTAATTTCAGGAATAGTGTGGTTTATCATTGGTTGTTTTGCATGCAAAGGTAAGGACTTATTTCACGTAATACTAAACATTATTATGTAGTGGAGAGTTGAAAATTAGATACTTCTAAAAACGGGCAGAAACAGGACCCTCTTATCAGTGTAATCAGTACTGACAATGGTCCTGTTTTCATGTATATTCATATCTATCCAGAGAAATCAATATGCAGAATATGCTTGGTATGTATTTATCATGCTATGCATGTGTTCTGATTGAGTACAGTCGGAATATCCAAAGGTGTGCTGTTTATTTGAATTCGCTCAACTCCAGAAAATGGCTGTACATTGAACAAAAGTGAGATGTTTGATTCAACACTTTTAATATATCGTTATTAGTAAGTATATTATGTTTTATGCTATTTTATTCGTAATGGAGGACAATTTAATTTCATGAGCATTTTTTATTCCGAGGCAAAAATCTATCTAAATTATCTCAACAAACCAAATTTAGGATTTTTAAATATTTGTCTGACATCAGATTTTTCTTTCTGGAGTTGTGTGTTTTAAGGTTGTGGTCTTGTTTTGTCTTTGAGTTATCTCTGATTCGATCTTAACATGAGATAACTCTGAGGAACCAATCAAAATAGACCTTACATAAATGTAGCACCTTGAAAGCTTTTATTAACTGTCTGTGAGTGGTTAATTGTATGTATAATTGATTAACCCATAAAACAAATCATTTCTTTTAGCAATTTTAAAATGCTAAAAATGAAAAAACAAATGTAAACCAAACAAAACAAAAACAAATGTTGAAGCCAAAAAATGAAATCAACACCAAAAAATTACCAAAACATTCACAAAGACTATTCACAAATTAAGGACCACTTAAAATGTTATTTGTAATTAATATCTATATTACTAAAAAAACCAACTTTGTGGGTTTGTTTGTGTGTTTGTCGGTATGCGTTTCGCCGTCCGTTAAACATACGGGTATGAATTTTGGTATGGTGTGTAGAGCTCGGGTACGAGGTTTGTGTCACGTTTCAAGGGGTCATTTGGGGGTCAAAGGTCATCTAGGGGTCATTATTGGAACTGGCCGTGCCGGTGATGGATGGATATGAGTTTGTAGGTGGTAGAGTTTCGCTGTAGTAACTGGCATGTTTTGAGGGGTCATTTGGGGGATCAAAGGTAGTTCCAGGGGTCATTATCGGGTTAACTGAGCGGCTTTTGACGTATGGATATGAGTTTGGTGTGGTGGTGGAGTTTCGCCGTACGAGTTTAGTGGTCACGTTTCAGGGGGTCATTTGGGGGCAAAGGTCACCAGGGGTCAGTATTGGGTAACTGGCGTGCTTGACTATGGATGTGAGTTTTGGTGACGGTGGTTAGAGTCACCGTACGTAGTTTAGGGGTCAAATTTTCGAGGGTCTTTGGGTTCCAAAGGTCATCCAGGGGTCATTATTGGTAACTTGGCAGTGCTTTGAGGTATGATTGGTTTTGGTATGTGGTAGAGTTTCCCCGTAATAGTTTAGTGGTCAATTTGAGGGGTCATTTGGGGGTCAAAGGTCATCCAGGGTCATAATTGGGTAACTTCGCCGTGCTTTGAACATATGGATACGAGGTTTTGGTATGGTGGTAGAGTTTCACCATACGAGTTTAGTGGTCATGTTTTCGAGGGGTCATTTTGGGTCAAAGGTCTACAGGGGTCCTTATCAGGTAACTTAGCCAATTTTTGGCCATGGTGGTAGAGGATTGCCGTCCGAGGTTTGTAGGCACGTTTTTGATGGGTCATTTCGGGGGCAACGGGTCATACAGGGGTCATAATTGGGTAACTTGGCCATGCTTAATGACCGACTTAAATGTCCGGACTGCTATATAGGTCGAATACAGTCCCTTCTGAAAAACATTCCAGTATACCTATCTAGCGGTTACTCACTAGCGGGGGCCCGCTAGTTTATTATTATAATTTTCTGTTTCCTGAACTTTGATCAGAATAATAGAATAATTACACTATCGTGATAGGCATTTGATTATTGATATTTATTTACCTATTAGCATTCCATCTGGCATATTTGTGTGTTTACAGACCAATGCGTGTAACACGTGGGGGATTTCTTTGTGCAGGAGAATCGAATTGGGCCTTGTGGAGATTTCAATCATATCCACATTTGTGGATGTGATTCACCTGTTGTCGCAGGTGAAAAAATTGTTGCATTGTCCATTGTATTGAAATGTGGTTCCCAATCTCTTTGTAAGGTGATGTATTGTGTTGGCTTGGGTGTTGGCGGGTTATGCCCATTGAATTTGGCGGCAGTATTTTCAGTACTCAGTAGGGCCTACTTGTATATTATTCAGGTGCATTAATTAGGCAAATAAATGTAAAACTAGTAATTCATTCAGGGTGATTAACTATTTTTAAATAATTGCAGTGGAATTAAGATCTGATGTAATATGTAGGTCTGGAACATGACACGTGATTGAACTTCTACAAAGGAGATAAAATAGGTTATTTTTGCACTATCCAAATTTTAACCAGTTGAACAGTACAGCAGCAAAACCGAAAATTTTAATGGCTTAAATTTGTAAATGTAGGCTAAATATGCATGAAGATTTTACATGTACATTGTTTCTACATGTGATTGCTTTGTTTTGAGTACATTTCAGGTGGGACACCAGTGGGCCCTTGAGGTCATTAAAGGTCAATGGCTATTTTTGTCCAATCCCATTGTTCCTTTAAAACTTTTGTAGGTAAAGAATACCCCATAACTGTAGCATGCTTCATCATGAATGTTACCTACACACAAAATGCAAGGCTGTGGGATTTCCGGGCTAAAACCGGGGTCAGGTAGAGTTCAGATTTTGCAAATTTGTGGGATGACAAATTCTGCAATGAAATCATCTGTTTGAAACTTGGTGAAAACCACAGGATTCTTGGTTATTAAATGACGTTTGAAATTGGGGAAATTGATTTGAAATTTTGTCTGCAACTAAACAGGAATTAAAATAACTGATGAGTTGCTTAAACTAGATGGAGATATTTTGTTGCAGCTAAGCCGGTTGCTTAATATGCCTTCCTGGCATTGGATCGATTTTATGAACAGGTATGGTGTTTGAAATAATTTTGCAGAGTTAGAAATAAATAAATTATAAACTTATTTTTCAAAGCAAGCTTGCACCTGTGACAAAATTTTAAATAAGAGTAACATTCATATTTTTTATGTAAAATGCTTCATAGAGGCAACGGGACAAGCCTCTTTTAAACTTGGTACATGTAGGCTAAAGTAAATAATCTTGGTCTTAATTGGAAACTGGCATGCATCAGTCTGGGGGTACTTTTTTGATGGAGATGTGAACCTCAAGCCCCAAACTCTAAAACCCATTTTCTAAGTAAACTCATATAAATACTAATTTTACTTAAAATATAGAGGGGGAACTCACTAACACTTGAGTGGCTGATCTCTTTACCCCACCTTATATAAAAAATACCCCTTTCAAAGTGTTGGTTCACCAGTTAAAGGTGGGTGACCCAATTGTCATCTATGTCCTCCCCCCCCCCACTTTACTCCATCAAAATGGAGATTTTGGTATCAGAAGAAAGCTCATACTTTTCTCATTACCCCAGTGAAATTTTAGGCCCAGGAAATGTTTCCTTTTGATTTTATGAACAAAAACGTCTCACAAGTAGGTGGTATACCACATTTATTAAAACACGCTGTGAGTGTGAGACCAATTTGGTACATTTTTTTTTTTGCTTAGATCAAACGGCTGGGCCGATTTACCTCAAAATTTGTAATCGGATGTGTTTGGTGATACGCTTTCATGTGAAGGATAAAACATGAAAATTTGGATCATGATCGGGTCACCCACCTTTAAATGCTACCCATTTTGAGGTATCCACTGAAATTTTAGCTTAAAAAATCTGTACATATGATCTTGTTGCTTTTCACTCTATTTGCATTTTGTAGATGTAGTACAGCAGTTTAAATTGGATCCTATTTATGAACTGTTTACTTTATTAATGAGAAATAGTTAATTTCTTTGCAGTCATAATAATGTTATAACTCCCAGCATAAAAACTAGATCAATCCAGGCTTTTTTACCAGAATTAATTCTGTATATTTAACATCAAAATCTGTTATTGATATAGCCGCTTTTAGTTGTATTCTGGGAACGGGGTTACTAAGGAAACAAAGATAGTGTGCATATATTCATATCAAACATGCTTTCATTGTAAATGTCACAAAGGTAACTACGTCTTCCTTGAGGAAACAAACCAAAATTAAAGGATTGATGTCCTAAAATTAAAGGTGCAACGAGAGATTTCAAATAACAGGTGTCCCGAAAAAATGTGAAAATTCTGATTTTGGCACTGGTGTAAAGCTTTATATCAAAAATATCCCCATCTATAAGGATTAAGCTGAGAACTGTTTCTTTGGTACAAAAATTGTGAAATTTCTAATTTCATTATAGGCGCAAATAGGAAAAATTCAGCCTATGTTTTCTATTGAAATATAAGCATATACAAATCACCTTTTGTTTTCATTTTAAGTATTTCTGTAACCAAATAAAAGGTAGGGAATCTACTGAGTGTCTAATCTATATGAAATCACTACATATCACAGAAAATATGGATGACTTGAAATCTCTTGTTGCACCTTTAACTAGTTTTGTTAAAAGGCTGACCACCTCCCTGCCTTCCCTAGTATTAAAGGCTATTTTTAAGTTCTCATGATTAAAAAAATGAAATCCAACCATGTGAGTTATTGAACCAATGTTGATGTCCTTGTTACCAACATGGTGCCCTCCAATATGGCCTTTCTCTATTATTATTCTACCCTTCACCCCACACAAAAGGTGTGAAGGGTATTTTTGCTTTTAGTATAATGTAACATTTTCTCCTTGGGTTGTAATCTTTGGGATGGTGTGTATGGTGTTGTATGTATGTTAACCCTTTAACTCTGGTAGATTGTATAGGTTATAACATTTTAAGTTGGTGGTTTATAAGATGGCTTCTGAATTTGGGTCAAATTTTGGAGGCATCTCAAAAGCCACTGTTCTAAGTCTAGGCTTGTTTGGACTCATTTGAAAGTACTTTTCATGCTGATTCCAAAAATGGTCATGAAAATGCATTGTTTTGAAATTTTTGAACAAATTGAGAAAATTTTTCATTTTTAACAGGGAGGGGGGTACCTTTTTGTCTTAAAAACATACAACTGCACAGGATGAACAATAACTCAGTACTAAATTATGTAAATTTGGCCAAGTAACGTAACAATGATTTCTAACTATAGTTGGAGTAATAATTTCTTGGCCAAGTTACTAGGTACGCTCGCTTCCACGCCAAAAAAGCGCACCACTGGGTTGCACATAGACGCAGTTCACGCAACAAGCAACGTGCGCGTACGCCATGGCCAAGAAATTATCACTCAAACTATACTACGACATGTGGTTTGTATACTCTCAATGTGGTTGTATTTTTCTTGGATTTTGTTTCATTTTTGTATTCTTCACCTTTTCATCTTTACCTTTTAGTTTTTCAAGTTTGTTTCCTTGTGTTTTGTTTCCATTATGACTGTTTTTATGTTTTTCTCTGAAATTTGTTATTTATTGCCTTTAGAATAATATTTTGAAGTATTTAATTTTCAATTGATTAAAAGATTCATATTGAATGTCCAGGGCAGGAAAAAATGCATATTTCCCGGGAAGATAGTCACATTCCCATAGATTTCCCACCGTTTCTTATGTATTTCTTTGTCTGAAAAGTCAAAATTTCCCTCCAAATGGTCAAATTTCCCGGGAAGGAGCTTCCTAGATTCCCCACTTTTTCCCACCATGATTGAATGATATTGATCCTTAGATGAAATAACTATCCACAAGAAAGATCATAAAGGCAGCATTGCGATGTTTTATGGGTCTTAACAAATCTTTCTGATCATCTTCATTCAAAGAATTGCCTAGTTGTCAATTTGTAATCATAGGTTTTGATGCTACCTATAAAGGAAGAACAAATTGAATAATCATTCGCATACATATTCCTTGTAGTCAGGCAGATAAGAAAAGGTCCCGCCGTCGTTTAGGAAATTGTCTTGATAAAGGATGCACTTCTTAATCAGTGAATATATGTTGTAATCAAGATACAGCATTACAATATCATTATCACCAAAGACCTAAATTTTCCTCTTTGATAAACGATTCAGGAAACAATTAAAGTTTATCAACTTTTAAGGCTGTATTCTCAAAAGGAGTCCAACTTTAGACCTGGGTAAAACCCTCATCTTACCAAGGGGAGGTGCGCTAAAATGCCAAAAGCTTTCGTAAAAATATTCCAGGTTATTATTTTCTCATCCTTTCTGGTAATTTTAGTGAAAAAAATGTTAAGGTGGTACCGTAACTGGGGTTGGTGTATGCCGTCAGTTTGAAGGCCGGGGTGGGGGAGGGGGTACACCCAAGGCAACTTTATGGTACATTTTAAAAACTATTTTGTACAGTACAAAAATGCAAGAAAAACATTCCTACCTTTTTAGCACAAAATTTAGTTTTTGCCTATTTTGTGTTGAAAAATGCCAATTTTGCCGACACTTGAGGGCTTTATGTCATTGTGACGCCATACTAAGTATGTTAGTATCTATTTTGGCATCAATGGAAATAGGACCAAACATGTGTAGTTATTCACTGGTATCTAAATCATAACCATTGCTCTATAATGAATTGCTACGATGGAAACTGTTACAAAAAGGGATTGGTAAAAAACAGTGTTAAACAACCGGGTTCCAGTCCTATTAAGAGTGGGACCCTTTCCCTTAAAAAAATATAATGAAAAATGGGACCCCATGCATGAGAAATCTTCTCACTTAGCACCTATACATGTAATTTCTTGCATATTGAAAGAGGGTCCATTGGGAAGGACAACTCGTTTTAAAGTCTAAAGGGTTACCCTGGTCTAAAGATGAACGCATTGAGGAATACAAGACTAAAATATTTGACAGAGTGATAAGTGTAGAGTTAACTGTAAATTTATTATATTGGCTGTGTCAATATGACTCACATGGTGTTTTCGTATTTTTTTGTCGTGTGGTGCTATTCTGAGCGTGAGTTATGGTCTGAGTAATTCCGTAATGTATCAATATGTTATTCACTGTGAGTAATGGTCCAACGATAACCTTGTTGACTTGACTAGTCAGACTGTCACGTCTCACTTCCCTACGATAAGATAGGCATTTCTATGAAGCTAGGGAGTCTTGCTGCAGTAATCATGTCCCATCCTTGAGCATTCTTGGATAAGCAGGCAACTGCGATAGAATTGGAAGCAAGTACACGGACAAATATCTAATTAAAAATCTGAACAACATGTTGATCTTTGCATAAGTGATATTGAAGGTGTGAAACTCTGAGATGGAAAGGTCTTTTGAAATCTTTAAGGGTATGTAATGTACATTAAATAAGTACTTAAAAATCTACTCTGTGGAATCCCAGTTGTGAAATTTTTTTTTAACTCTTCCTCCTTTCTCTAATGATGCAAATCACTGTCGTCAATCTCCTCATACAAAGCTAACAAAACCAACCAGATTCATTTACCTCCGACCTATTAGGCCTACCAAATTAGCTTTATTTCAGTGACTTGCATTTCTTTTTGTACCAAAACAAGGAAGTACCTTTCTTCAGTGCTTTGCTAATGTAATATGCTAAAAAAAATCCAATTTTTTGCAGTTTGGTAAAAGCCAAGGGGTGCAAATTTTAAATAGTACATAATTACATTGGCAAACCAAGGAAAGATTTTTAGAACAAAAAAAAATAGGGCATGTAACCCAGAAGTCTGACGTTTTAATCAAGATTGAATAGCATCTTTAGGCAATATAAACTTGTACTTTTCTTGCTATTTAATTTTTTTTAATTTCAGTTGAAAAATTCTATTAGACTTGTACTCCATTTACATGATACCATGTTAAATGGTAAAAAAAAAGGGATCTTGGGGAATCACTGTGTAGAATTGTGTAGACTGTTGTGGTATTTGTTATTGTGCCATTAGGAGTAATTTATATAACACAAAAATAGCCCTATCCTTTATTGTTTTGTAAAAACCATCTTACATCAGTCGTCAAACTTTTCTAGTGTGACAGACTGATATTGAAAAATCTGTAAACAAAACGTTAGTGTTCAAAACACTCCTACAACACCACGGTAGGATTCAAAACAAATGGAAGCGCGTTAGTAGTGTACATGAATACAGTTCAATCTGCTTTAGGTCTGTCCAAATGGTTTTATATTGCAATCAGTGTGCTGTGAATTCAGTTTTCGCAAACACGTCTCAGATACCACCTCACATAATGTCTACTTGGAATTATACTGGCATTTACACAGAGGCATCTGGGAAAAATTTGGAGTGGGAGATGATACGACAGTTGAAACGATTTTAAATCGCAAAGTAGAATTCACTAACATATAGAAGATGCCGAAGTATTCAGAAGGAAAAAAATGAAAACAGGTTCACTGTATTCTAGTAAGCTGATCAGTGAATTGATCAAGGACGGTTCTTGGAATTGCAAGCTAACTTACATCCGTTAACTATTAGTATTACTTGAGGACTAGAGAGAGTACTACCAAGAAGGTGAAGAAAGATAATATCATGCAAGTATTAACAAATTCCGATCTGTGTGTTTGTTAGCTATTTTTGGTTAGTCGGGCTGATTTGTTTTTAAGACACACTAAAGCCTTTTGGTTCAAATTTAGTTTTTATTTTTTTAAAGGAAGATGGTGTCTGAATTAAAATTTGGTAACATTCAGGAGAAGTGGCATTTGTATTTAAGGCCAAGCAAACATTTCTTTATACAGCGGACCTGGTGTAGTCCTAGTGCTATTCATTTATGTAAATTGACACCAATTCCCAGAATTAGGAAACATTTACAGATGTATTTAATGTTTCGCTATAAAATGTTTGGTTTCTCTAGACTACACAATTTGTGTCAAGTAGTCATACATTAAATGATAAACGTTACAAGATTGGAGATTGAATGAGGGCCAATGGTTTGACAGAATGTGTGTATGTTTGTATAAAGGTTCCAAAGGCCAGAGGAAATGAGATTGTGCTATAAGTAGATGGGTCGAGAAGGTTACTGCGAAATTAAATGTAAATGATAATGCCCTTAAAAAAAAAGGCTGAAAGTTTGATTTGCACCAGAACTTTGGATTTGAAAGTCCAGCACTCTAAAATACTTTTTTACTTGGCTTGCTAGCATTAAAATAATGTCACCAGGAAAAAATTTTAGAAATATTTTAGTAGACTTTTAAATACAAGCCAGATGTATATAATAAAGGTGCAACTAAAAGATTTGAAGGTATCAAGATTTTTGATACCTAGTGGTTTCATATAGATTAGAACACAGGAAACATCTTAAAGTGAAAGCAAAATGTGTGTTTGTATGTTTATGTTTTAGGTTTCTCTTTGCTAAGAGGAAATCAGAAATTTCAAAATTTTGTTTCAAAAGAAATAATTTTCAGCTTTAAACCCTTTCAGATGGGGAAATTTTGATAGAAAGCTTACATCAGTGCAAAAAATCAGAAATTTTCATATTTTTAGGGTTGATACCTGTCAACTGAAAATCTCTTTGACAAATTTTATGGTGGCAAGCAATTGGCAAATTTGATGCCGTCTATATATCTTAATTAAGGTTTATTTGTTTGTTTTATTTTGATAAAGTTTTAAAAAGTCTCCATGAGGAAGCTTGAGAAGCTGGAGGAAATGTCAGCCACTTTTAGTTTTGTTTAAAATATCCTGTAACGTATAAAAGACAGAGTTAAAAAGCAGTTAAGAAGCTTTGAGAACAAATAATAGGCCATCAAATCCTGTGATGATTTGTGCTATTGTGCTAACACAAAGAAATGTGATGATCAAAGTCCTCCCCCTGCTCAGGTGTGGCATGGTCTGTTAGGTACTCTGAGAGGTTGTTTAAGTGTCTAATTACATGGTTGGTGCTTCGGATATCAATTGGCATGTGTATTGTGCCATCATGCAGGATTGAGTGACAAAGGTTATTTAAATGGACAAAGAGGAGTGTGTTTGCTTGTGGGATGTATGCGTGTGCATGTATTTGAATGTGCGCGGCAAGATCAAGGATTTAATGATAGGGGGTTTTGTTGATAGTCAAAAGGTGTTCATATCAAGGATACAAACAACAAAACTGATCAATGCCGGGAAAAACAAGTTGGGAATTTGGGAACCCTGTCCGGGAAATTGGGCCCAGTGGAGGGGATTTGCAGTATAAAGAAAATGCATAAGAATGAGGGAAAATTGTGAATCTTAGAGGAAATTTTGATTATGTTCCCAAGAAATTTGCCATTGTTCCCGCCCTGAACTGATTTTCTAATTTTGAGCTAAATTCCTAAGCAGTTTGGATAGAAGTCAAAAATGTTGAATGTAACAATGACACAAGGCCTAGAATCATGTTGGCATTGGTGGCAGGTTGTTCTTACTATCAAAAACAGTCCTTAGCACTAAAACCCACAATTTAATGTTGGTTAAAATTAAGTGAAAAAATGCCTTCTATACCAAATATCCATTTTTGGAGGTAAGCGGAGGGGTAAATTCTGTCAATGGCTGTTCTTTTTATATATATTATTCATAGAGATTAAGTGAAATCTTTATCCTGGGGGTGCACTCTTAAGTGTCGAAAGTTCAGATTTTCACAAAGGGATCTTGAGGGAAAGATTATTTTCTACTCACATTTCACAAGAGAGCCTACCAAGTAGGTGTCTCTGCTTTTGTGTTTTTCTCATTGTTTCATAAAGTCAGCATACTGCAATAATTCATACACGCACATTATTGCATATAAATTTGCTGGTTGGTTAATTAGAGAAAAATATGATGAACTTTCCTCTGAAAACCAGATTTCAGTTTTCATGGGTTAAAGGAGGGGCATTTCGTGATCCAAAAACCTCGTCCCCTCCGGATTGCCTAAAAACAGGTATTGGTAGGTTCAGATGATCTAAAAATCCTAAGTACATGCATGATGTTCCTAAGTTTATTACAAATTTTGGCCATATCTAAGAAATTTGCAATTTTGCATTTCTACTACAACGGAGAGAAAAGACAGCTCAGTGCCTATGGGAACGTGGGAAACAAGCAATGCTCAGACATAAAACCACAGGATCAGAATAAACTCAAATTTGTTGTAAAAGCTTTCTCAAGAACCAATGAATAAAACAGAAGGTGCTGGAAAGTCACCAAAAATGCACCTTTAAAGTGGGGGTGAGGTGTCAGTCAGGTCAACCATCTTTTAATAGTATCTAAGCAAGAGGAAGTAAGTCAGAGGATGTGTAACTTTCTTGTTAGGTGAATCAGAAAGAAAGGGTTATTCACACTTTAAGGAACACAACCTTTTACAAGGAAGCTAAATCGGTGAGCAAGGGTAGCTGCATCATAGTCAGCATTTATTTTTACATGTAGGGCTACCTGAATAAATAAGGGACTTCCACGTATATATAGTTTCAAAATCATTGTTTTGGATAAAAACGCATGGTATTTTGTCAAGCCTTCCCTGAAAGTCTTTATGTGGCTAAAATGGATATTTGAAACACTCACATGGCGGCAGTTCTTTGGAAATTTAAAATCACACCATAGGGAAGTGGATTTATTAGACTGTAAAGTACTCAAATGACACAGTTTGGTGAGGAAAAGTTTGGTAATTGTTTGTTTCAATTTTTATTGGTCATTGTAAATTGTGTAATACCAACAAATATATAAATTTTCTTTGTGGTGGTCAGTGTATCATTTTTTGGCAAGTCGGGTGGCGGTGCGGAGTTAAATCTGATACCAGGAATTTATGTTAAAGTAAAACATCTCGTACATAATCACTGTTCAGACATTATGAGAAACTTAATTCATGTAGATATGGTACAATTCAATGTTTAGAAAAGTGAAAATGAACTCTGCAAGGAGGGGAGAAAAAGAACGAACTCTACAGGGGAGGGGGAAACAATGAACTCTACACTGGGAGGGAGGAAGGAAAGAAACCACAAACTCTACCAGGGAGGAAGGAAACTAAAGCAATGGCATGGCACATGATTTCTGGGGAAATAGGACAGATGTTTTCTAAAGTGAATACCTCAACCATTCCACACTCATCTTTTAGTTACGAGCCAGAAATTCTGAAATGTGATACTATTATTGCTTTAACTTTACAAAGGAGGCTATTATATCATGGCAGTAACGAGTGAAGTTAATGAGAATTCCATGTCAGTCGACTCAATGAGAAGTCTTTTGTTCTTTTGTTTGAAATCATTTTCTATTAACAGAAAATTATCTTTGTGTTTTGTATTACTTTGCAGCTCATTAGTGTTTCATTGTCAATTTTTTTTCTGAAGTTGATTTATTTTTCCAAATAATTTTCAAAATTAAGAATTTCTTGTATTTTGACCCAGCACTAGTTAATTCGCTGAAATAATATTGCTAATCACTGTCCACAGTATTGACCCCGAAGCAGTGTTCCATAAAATCTGGACATTCCCATTATTTCATTGATTTTCATAGCTTATTAGACTACATGTATTAATAAATAAATCCACAAGGTTGCAAACACAAAGGAGATTACTATCAACCTAATTTCCCCTCTCTGTTCTCCCCTTTCACAGAATGGTTGTGTCTTTGTGATGTCATCTCTTTGTTTACTAGTGTGAAGAACCAACAACAAGGCCAGCTGATTTCTACATAAAGACTGACTGTGCAGTTACAGAGTACATCATTCACTCAGTGGGCTGTGTACGTGCATGTGTGGGAGTAGCACAACTGCCAATTCAGACCTTTTCTTTGTATCAGTAGAAGTGTGTAATGGAGTATATATGTTGACCATAAGGTGACACCGTCTTGGATTTTATACTCGCTCTATTAACAACTGCTGGAGTATACCGAAGGAGTTAATTCATTTGAAACCTGGAGGGGATATTGTTCGCCGGCAATATTGAAGCCACCACGGCGGGCAATTGCATGAGTCGATCTGTTGTCATGGGGCAGAAAGTTTCAGGCGGGATGAAGCAAATTGCTAGGGAACCATCTTACAAATCTCTTCATAGAGAACTTACATATAGTGGTGATCTTGTGAAGCCTAACAGGCTGGATACATTACTGGATATGCCGCCAGCAGACAAAGAACTACAGTATAAATATGCATGGACTGAAGAGGACAGATCATTGAATATATTTGTCAAGGAAGATGATCCATTAACTTTCCATAGGCATCCTGTTGCCCAGAGTACAGACTGCATACGTGGTAAAGTAGGATTTTCAAGGGGACTTCATGTTTTTGAGATTACGTGGAATACAAGACAGAGAGGTACCCACGCTGTAGTCGGTGTTGGCACGTCAAACGCGCCCCTACACTGTGTGGGATATCAGTCATTAGTAGGAAGCAATCCCGAATCATGGGGTTGGGACTTGGGACGTAAGAAATTGTTCCACGATGCCAAACACAAATCCGGAATGCCATACCCTCTGTTGCCAGGGAGCGAAGCTTTTACAGTTCCCGACAAATTTTTGATGGTACTAGATATGGACGAGGGCACACTAAGTTACATCGCAGAGGGACAGTTTCTTGGAATAGCATTTAGAGGACTTAAAGGCAAGACGTTACATCCACTCGTCAGTGCTGTGTGGGGCCATTGTGAGATTACTATGAAATACTTAGGAGGCCTTGAACGTAAGTATAAGCAGAACTACTTTATTTCAGAATTTTTACGAGTACTGAGTACTACCTGCCTTTCAAATTCATACAGCATTTCTGATTGGTTAATTACATCATATGTTCATTTCAATAACCAGTTGAAATGCAGCTTCCAAATATTTAAAGGGGCATTTCATGATCCACAGCCTTTTACTTTTTAGACTTGCCTTAACAAAATTGAGATTTTTGTCTTCTGAACTGTTGGCCCAGTAATAGGATGTGTGCCTAGTCTTACATGTAGGTTTGAAGAAATTGCCAATTTTGTTTTTTCTGTCCATAAACACACACAAATTACAACACACTGGCCTATAGGGAAGCATGATACTAACATTCACTCATAAGATCAAAATGAGTCATCTGAATATACTGAATTTTTTGGAAAATACATTTTCTTGAGGCTATCTTGTAAACCTGCAAAAAATGAAGGGCTAGGATCACAAAGTGCACCTTTAAAGGTGCATTTCGTGATTCCAGCACCTTCTGTTTTATTCATTGTTCACTAGATATCCCTGAGGAAAAGCTCATTCACAAAATTTGAGTTGATCCCGATCTTGCGGTTTTGTGTTATGCGCAATTCCTTGTTTCCCACGATCCCATAGGCTACTGTGTTAAAATTTCTGTCCGTTTACGGACAGAAAATACAAAATTGCGAATTTCTTACAGATACGACCGAATTTGCATGTAAGATTAGGTACACGTGGATTACTAAGGCTAACATTCAGATGATAGAAAAATCTAAACTTTTTTTAGGTTAGTCGGGGAGACGAGGTTGTCGATCACGAAATGCCCCTTTAAGCTCTTCCACCATTTCTTACCATGTTGCTGATTGGCTGAAACAAATCAAACAAGTTCCGCTGTGACCAATCAGTTAAACCGTGAATTTGTTTCATTTTGGACAAAATTTGAACTTAGTAATAACAAAAATTGTAACAAGTACATTATTACTACTGGTTAACTGGCGTGAATGATTTTGTGTGGTGACAAATAGAATCAACAGCAAAACAAGTTATTTATTGGAGGTGGATCAGACCCAAACAGAAATAACAATTAACCACAGTGCTCTTTCAAAGGAAGTAATTATTCAAAGTCGCCCCATCCTGGTAGGTCATTGTGTCTCCTGAAATTAATTGAGCATTCCTCACGCTTAACGACCATGTTCCTATATAGAACAGATTTGAATGGCTTCTTTATGTAGTTTTCATGTGGTGAACAAAATTATCATTGAGGATGTAAACATTATTTGGATTTTATGGGAGATGAACTGGCGGTTTGCCTGTAAAAGCTATAGTGGCCCTTAGAACCACAGTTTGTTGTTGTTTGCCTTGCAGAAAATACCCACAGCTGCTCATAAGTGCTGTATACTTACAGAATGAGATATTTTAGCGGACACTTTTTCTTGATTTTTCGAAGAGTTCTGAACAGTTTGATACCAGTTTTAAACAGGTATACATTAACCAATTTGGGTCAATGGCATTTCTGGATTTTCAAAAAATATGGTTCTGAGGTACATGTAAATCGCACTAAATGCGTAAGTAAAAACCTTCAGAAATATTTTCAGCCATACGGTACCGAGTTGCAATTGAAAATCATGCACGTTCTAAATTAAGCAATGACTACATGTATATAATCTGTATCCAATCTACCTTGCACAGGCATTTTTGAATGAAGGGCACCCAATGTAATTGTTATCCAATGTTAAGCCATACAAAATCTTTCAACCTAGTTGCCATAGCAACAGTGCCAAATTTAGCACACCCTAGTAATATTTAAACCTATTAAGATATAAATACCACAAACACAGCAGGCAGATTCAATGCAACACAGGAAAATTGTTTACTGACATGACGATTACAATCTCTGGAACATCTGTTAACCTTTAGGTGATTTATGTCCAGACAGTTTTCCATGTTTTACTGGGGTGAAAAATTTATGGAAAGTTTATATTTAGCACAAGTTCATCATGAGGCAATGAAAGTGTTTTCCAAGTGGCTGTTTAAGAACGCCAACATTTAAAGGACATTCTTATTTGTCAACTCCGATATCTTAATTAACAGTATACTTTTGTCCTTCCATTTTACAGCATCACCTCTTCCGCTTCAAGACCTGTGTCGACGATCTATTCGCGTCTCAATGGGCAAGGAAAATTTGGAAGAGATCTACCAACTTCCGTTACCCACCATGATCAAGAGATACCTCCTCTACCAGTGAGTCATTCATCCCTCCGTCAAGATTCACATTACTGCCTTGTTACGTGGCAACAAAGGTGCCTTGTTGCTATGGTAACTGTACTAAGTTATGAAAGAGGAAGGATTCGCATGACAACCAAAACCTCAGCCGGGACTGTGCTATTTTAATGAACTTTGACTTGACACTGTTTTTGATATTTTATATTTAAGAAAACATTGTGATATGTAATTTGTATGTTGAAACAAGGATATGTGGTGGGTCTATCAGGATGGACTACACACACATTCACAACATGGCTTCACACAGGGCTGACATTCTTCCTTTTAATACGGTGTGTTTTATAAGACATTGGTTTTATAATTGAAAGCATATTGAAGTTTTAATCTGCTTGTTGGCTTTTATTTTATGGCAGCACTATTTTACAATCACCGCAGTTCACACAGCAAGGGCATTAAAGCGTTGAATCACCAATTTGCCAAGCCAGCTTCAATGCATCAAGGGGGCTGATTTTATTGTATTCTCCAAATATTTGGCAAACTCTGTAAAATAGTACATTTCAACTCGACTACAATGCTATCGGAACAAAAGTGTCTTGAATTTATAGGTCAGTCCTTTCCCATCTTGCTATATTTTTCACATAGCCGTGATACCTGAACTGACCTAGTGAGAAGACGCTCTTTATCTAAAGCCACAGTTCTATATCCTGCACCTGACTACACGTGTATAGATTATTACTGAACCGTGCAGTATTTATCAGTATCACCGTATTCCCAATTAAATTTTGTGGGATTGAAACTTGCAATGGTCCCAATTGCTGATAACATTCAGATAATAGAACTTAACCAGTTAAAAAGGAAGAACAACAAAATTACACAAACCTTGACTTTGAAACAGTAGACAGCTTAGTCAGAAAACAGGTCAAAGTATGTAGACTAGTTATGTCATTGAATCTTATCCTTGGGAGATGGCAACAATAACTCTTGGCCTTAACCAATTCCAAATTTGGGTTCATCATAAAACGAGACCAGGGGACAGGACGGGACTAACTAACATTGGCTTAAGTTCAGCTGCTTGATAGTTATATGGCAGTTGGTTCAGTAGTCAGTGTGAACAATCTTAGAATTATTAAGAGCAGGCTATGCACTGTTCTTATCAGTGTGTGAAACTAAATCAAATGTACCTCATTGTGGTTTTGCCAACAGCCGACTTAACTAAGTCGCTCAGACTCGGAGTTTAGCATTTTACTTTTTCTCAAAAATTTTCTAAATTATGGATTTTTTTGTGACCATATATGGGATCAGTATGAAAAATGCATTCAAATAAGACCAAACAAGTCTAGTCTTAGGTCAGTGATTCATGACTGCATGTCATTTGGGAAGCCATCTCAAAAGGCATTTACTTAAATTGTATGTGTTATGAAATATACAGAAACTACCAGGGTTTAATCATTTTAAACAATTTCTACTTAAAATATGGTTAATTCAAATTTGAAGAGGGCTTAATTATCTACATGTTTCATTTGAATGCAAGTTTGTAACTTGCATTGTAAGCATCAACAGATCTTTTTGGTAAAATACATCTGCTAAGTGCAAACATGCATGATCACAGGTCAGTGCTAATTGCCATGCTTGGTCGCAGGTTAGTGCTAATCGACATGCTTGGTTGCAGGTTAGTGGAAATCAAGCCAACTGATAAGCTGGTTGCTTTCAAGTCTTCAAAAATTTGACCATAGACTGGGCATGTTTGAGCTTGTTTTGAATATGCACTACCATTAGTGATTCTAAATATGGTCATGAAATATTAAATATTTAACCCCTTGAGCACTGCATGCCTTAAATACAGCATTTCTGATTGGATAATTATATCAAATATTCATTTCAATGACCAGTTACAAAGCAGCTTTCAAAAAAATTTAAGCTCTAGTGCTGTTAACCACCATTCTTACCATGTTACCGTTTGCCTTAAGAAATCATGTATTGAGACCAAACTGCAGGCAGTGCTCATAGCATTAACTCCCTGAGGTCTACCACCTTTATTACAGTATATAGCATGATATAGGCTCTGTATAACCAATAACATTGGCCGGTAGAACTCGGGAGGTTAAACCAGAAATTAGTAGGAAAAATTAAATCAGTTTGCAACTCATAGCAAAAAATAGTTAATTTGCCATATGTTATATGCACACCAAATATGTAATGTGCTAACTATACTTCGTCCGGCCTGAACTAAGGAATGATGTCATAGCTTTTGCGCAGCTATTGTACATGTGTATCGCGCACGCTGTCTTTGTGCGCTCGCGTTTACAGCTGCGGTTTACTGCGATTTGCATATTTAAGCCTGCGCGAAAGCTATGACATCACTCCTTAGTTCAGGCTGGACGAAGTATATGCACAATGTTTTTTTTTTATTTGCAGTTTTAAAAAGCCAATTCATACATTGTACTTAAAAAAAACTAGCATTCCCCTTCATTTCCGACCACAACTTTGCCTTAATAGTAACTTTCATGGAAAAGCCAAATTAAACAAGTTTTAAAATGTCAAAGAATCCTTTCAATTCCAAGTGCTATGTTAATGGACCATTATTGCCTTGTTTCCATGGTAACCAATGACTTTTTGACAAGATGCTGCAGAATGATCTTTGTGTGCAAGAAGTGTGAACAAATTTTTGAATTTTAAAATAGTAGGATAGCATGTGTGTGTTTGGATTACCCCCGTCTAAATTGCATTGTCAAACAAAACAGTACTTGGGGATAAGAGAAGATGACTCATATTTTATACACCACGTGTATGGCGTTTCCAAGTATGTCCGATTTTACTGTGAACATTTTGGAGGGGCCATCTTGTGAAAAAAATATTAACTAACATAGTTACTAGTATTTTACATTTGATATTTTGGGGGTTTACTGCAAGAAGGCCCCATCTGCAAAAGCTGTCATTTATCTAACACCTGGCAGCTATTGCAGATGGTGCCTTTTTGCCCTAAATCCTTGATTTTAAGAATTGAACCTCACTTGCTTACTCATTGTAAGACAACTCATTATTAAGAAAAAAGTATTAACCGTGTTGCAATCTGCCTTTTCAAGGTATTTAATTGACTTATGTACAAAAAACCAGGGTGCTCATTTGTTTTTAATAGTACATGTGTAACAGCTTTTTAAACAGTGACAATGCAACACTACTCAATATTGTTGGTCCAACTGACAGTTTATCTGTATATGCCATTTTTAGTTACTAAATTATTTTGTAAGTCTAATTTGCAAGCCTTTGACTTTATTATTTAAAGTAAACCGCTTAAACTTGTGTATTCTAAATGCTTGCGTGTGTGTCTTTTTACTTGTGACCATATTTAAGTTGGTAGAATTGAATTGCCTATTTTGGTTTGTAGACTTCTGAGGTATTTTACTAGATTTCAGATGGATTTCATCTATAACACTGCAACTCAATGCACTGCAAATGCAGTAGATCTAGGTTTGAATGGACCTTATTAGATGTGTAATGTATGTTTATTGTAAGAATGTCACTTCTTATGTATCATCATGGTTTCTTAGACCAGTGTGGGAAGGTTGGGTTTACAATACAGCTGCCTTTCGTTAATTAAGATTTTTATCAGCTACTGAAAATAAATCTGAATGTTGGTTCCCTAGGATGGGTCCTCAAGTGACACTTAAGAACCATCTTAAGAAACCATGATGATATTTGTAGGAAGTGACATTCTTACAATATACATCTAATAAGGTTCATTCATACTAGATACTGCATTTGCAGTGAGGTGCAGTGTTGTATGTAATTCCACTGCAAATCTAGTTAAAATGAATTTTAACTTCATAACAGTACTGCAGTGCAGTGTTTTACAATAGTGCAAGAAACTGTAAAAACTTCTGCAGTGAAGTATGAATGGAGTCAAAGGACCCTTTATCCAGTCATTTATAATGGATGTACATGAACCTCAAAATTGTTTCAATTTCCCATTTGATTTGATTTTTCAGCCAAGATTCAAAGCCCAAAGAAGCAAAGATATCATGTATGGGAACCAACCAAGGTTTCAATTACATAGGTCTTAATTTTTGTTTCGGAAGAATGATATTTCCTCCTTCTCAAACGCTAAAGAGAAAATCAAAGTGCTTCAGTAAAACTGTTTGAACAATTTTGATATTTGACACTTTGCTTCCCATTCCACGAACAATTGAGATTTCTTGGGTTGTGTGTTGGTCAGTGGGTGTGCCGTTGTCTGAGTGTTGTACAATATTGTCATGACTAATCAATTCTGACAATTAAAACATTCACCTTAATATCTAATAACCCAACTGCCCAGGAAAATAGTCTTTTGCTTAGTACTTTTGCTGTATTTCAAGAACCAAATTCTAATCTTCCTGTACTTAACACTTTAATAGGACATCCTTGTTGCACAAAGGAAAAACCTATTTGCGGGAGCATTGCGGTGATTACCTGTATTCTAAGTATAAGGATGGGGGAAATGAATTTTCTGTCGGGGAAATTATGTTTAAAGTGATCGCTTCTGTAGTTCAGTGAATTAGTCAATGTGATGCTCTTGCGCTGTACATGTAAGTTGGTAGTACAGGAAGGAATTTACACTGTGAGCTAATAGTCTCATTCTCATTGTCACAGTTCAGTAACTTTAAACCTGTATGTTGAGTTTGTTCATACATATACAGCTGCATACTGAACTGTGCGTTCATGGATGAGAATATTATATAATAGCAGTCGGATTCTTTGATTTGCCTCTCTGGCTCATTTTGAAATCTTGGTGGTATGGTACATGTGTTCCAGAACTTTGATTTACTTGTGTTCATAATCATTAATCAACACATTTCAAAAGGTCAAAGTTCATTACACATTCAAATTCATGTACAGTGACTGTGTGTAAGTTTTGTGTGAGAGAAATTTGGCAGGTGGTAATTCACAGATATAATGTATTTATTGTGAAAATGCAAATTATTTATTTCTAAAACTGCCAGAATATATTTTAAGAAGCAAAATATTATTAAGCTCCTGTACTTGATCAATGTTGCCCAGGCTTTTTAATTGGTCTTAAAAGAGAAAATTGATAATTGAAATATTTTAATATTTGGCATATATTTATATAAAAGAAATTACCAAATTAATCCATCAATTGCTAAAGATTTATAGATGCATTTTTGGCAATGAAATATGAATAATTCGATGGCTAATTTGGCTCTATTTATGCCATCAACTCATGCTTTTCCTTACATATATGCTATTTCAATTGACAAATTTTAATATGTTGAAATGAATACAGGAAAAGTCATGAAATGAGGATAGTCATAACTAGGGCTGGACCTTCAAACTTTTAGCTGGTCTATTGTTTAAAATTATTTGGTAATAACTTGACTTAGTCACACAGCTGTAGTCTACATGAAACAGCTGGCATACACAGCAAGTATACAGGCTCGTGATTTGTAATCATGTCATGTTGAGATAGCCATTTAGGGCTCCCGATTCTTGGGGGAAACTTGAGTTAAGTGTTAAAATGATCTTATAATGCTTTAAATAGCTGGAGTCGCTCATTAGAATAAAATTGAATTTCCATTGCTGATCAATCAGCCATTCAGTGCTATAGTATGACCAGTTCTAAATATGCAAGAATTGTATGTGGATAAATATGGATTTGCCTGGCAAAAGTGAGACTCATATGAGTGAGGCATTCCTATTGAGTAATGGATAATCCTGCATATTTTATTCTGCAAACTATTAAATTAGTCTCAATTCCCAATACACAGTTCAATGAGTGCAATGGGCCTGTTATTGGAAAACAGAACCTAGACATTCTGGGAGCCTACCCAGGAATTGTCTGGTCATTTTCTTGAAAAGTTATATCCATGCAACAAGCCACTTAGTCCTTAATGTGCTTGAATTATGAAATGTAGTTCATATTCCAGAAAGTAAGTGTGTTGATCTGAAGGTTGGCGGAAGTTTTTCAGGAAGTCCTAGCTTGCATTCAAGTATTCCCTAATCTTATTATGGATGAGCTCAGGTCAAAAAAATGTTTGTATGGATTTTAGATCTTAACTTGACATTTACAAACTGTAGAATATACTTATGAAAATGCAATATTTTGACGACTTGATGACATTCTACAAAGATTCACTTTACCAGACCCACACGGCAGTTATTGAGAAAATTCATAAAACCACAAGGGGAGGCCAAGTTTTATGTAGTATAATAATATAGGCGAGCCAAGAAATGACAGAACTCAAAAAGATATATTCATATAAATCAAACAATGAAGCACCAAAATTATGAACTGGAAGCCCATTTATTAATTATTTAAAGAAAATCTTTCTATCTATTAAAATGTTATCATGATTTAAACAAAATCCTCCCATAATCAGTTGGGTTAAAAAATGTAACTTCAGAAGTGGCGTTATAATTGTCTTCAAACACTACCAGTGATAAAACCTTCAAGATTACGATGTTAAAAAATGTATGTAAAAGGCATGGTGACTGAACCGATCTTAGTTAATAAGGATATTGTGCACAGTTCTTGAAATCGATTGCTCTGACCGGTCAGAACACACAGTAAATTGCATTTTTTGACTAGCCGATTTTGGAAGATTTTGTTTAAGTAATGATAACGTTTCAATGGGCAGAACCGAAATATTTTTCTCACTTAAAAGTAGTCTGTGTTTGTTCTGATCGCTTTTGGGACCCCCTTGATTTACCCGTAGTACTCATTTTGATATCAGACGAAATGCCGATTTTTTTTTTTTGGGTCCTGAAATTTCAGCTTCCAATTCCATTTCTTGTCAAGATACAGATAAAAACTAACATTTTAATGGTTAGCCATCAATATTAGCACATTAGTGAATAGGACCTTGGAATATGGATTATCACTTCTACTATAAAAACCGCAACTTTGTTTCCCACGATACTAGGTGGTAAGTGTTTACAAGTGGCAGGCTCTCAAGTAGAGAACACGATACACATAAATTAGAACAAGCTCCTTGAATAAATGAACTTTAGTTTCATAATTTTGGTGCTACATTCTTTTTAATTCTTGGTTTGGGGGTGCCGCTTGTTCTGTCTTGCCCTGAAGTTCATGGAACTGTGTCGAAGTGATTGAAAGCTTGTGAACCCCTGTGCGAGCTTAAGTCGTTTCTTGTGCATGCCTGCCAAAAAAATATTAAGCTGCCTGAAGTCCCCCCCAAATTGGAAACAACAAATTAACTTATTTGTACAAATCATGACCATGCAGATAATATTTCCTGTCAAAGTTTTTAAAGTGAGTGAGTAGAGATTATGAAGTTATCCTGTGAGGGAGGGGAGGAGGGAGGAGCTTTGTGTTTTACATTGTATGATTGTACATGTACAGAGATATCTTTAAGACTATTGTAGAGAGTGTATTTCTAGTAGATATTTGTGCTGTACCGTATATGGTATTTTGACTGTGTGGCAGTTGTGTTTGTGCATAGTCGACCATGGTGTGAATCATGGATAATATATTTATTATATGAAGATGGAGGGTGGCATTTTTGACCTATTAGTTCAATTTGCTCAGGAATATTTATTCCACAAGTCAACTACTCACAATGGAACAATCTTTTGTTTGTTGATTTAATCATCTTGTAGAAATTAGAATAGGAAAAAATAGTTACACCCAAATAACATACAAATTTCAAACATAATTGTCCTCTTTCACAAATAAAATGCTACCATATTATCCTACCCCCAAGGGCTTCTTCCAACAGCCTCTGTAGTGTATAGCCACAGAACTGACCCAGAGAAAAGTATGTGTATCAGAAAATAGTATGCAAATTAAATTACCAATTTCTTAGACTCCCTTGAGCAGAGGTCATTTTAACTCATCTGGGAGTGGCTTCTGCATTGCAATTAACAAAAATATGTTTTTGTCTTGATAGCGGCAATACCTTGTTTAGGGTCTTTAAGTCTGGTCTACTGTGGAAGTGTTTGTTATCATATTTGCCATCAAGAAATTTGAGTACAAAGTGTATGTCTTGGTGTTAACTACCAATTTCCTATTATTGGTTAGAAATAGAAAAATGTAGCCAATTTTGCCAGAAAAACATTCCATTCATTAAGACAATTCTTCCCCACTAACAGTTAGTTGGCCATCACATTTGCCACCCTTCATCCTCAAACAACATGTAGTTTGTTTTTTCCCTTAATTTATGTTTGCTTTTTCTTTTTTCTTTCCACTTTTTGATATTTATGATTTCTTTCTGATACCGATGATGTCATTAAATATTTGTAATGCCAAATTTTGGGTTTCAAGGTGTAATAAAGAATTTTGCAGATATTTTAAAAATTGGAAGTTGTACGTGGTGCTTTTTATGTGTACATAATTTACAGTGTGGTACTAAGGTTTTAACATACACAACTATGGAATATTTTTTTACAACTGAAATGCAATTGCAACAGCAGTTTGGATGAAATTAATCCACTTTTGACAGGTGGATGTACAGTATCAATCAAAATTAAGGATTCTCAATCAAATTTAAAGAAAAGTTAAATTCGTATTAACAGTGAACTGATTAGAGGCACAATGCATTAGGTGACGGGGAAAAATACATCTTCTACAAGCCTGACCAATCCTGATTCAGTATTTAAAATTAGCCATTTTGGAAAAAGAATTGGATCAGTTTCAAAATTTTAAAAAATGAGAGATGGGAGTTAAAACAAAATTCTTTAACAGAATTTGGCAATTTTATTTTTGCATAACTTAAAAAAAAAATCCAACTGTATTTGAAAGGTACGGTTTGCCCATAGACTTTTTTTTTGCACTTAATCTCCATCCATGCACACCTTATTTTCTTTAAATTCCAGGTTTTCCAGGTATTTTACTGATGGGAATCATTTTCAAGTTCAATCAAAATGAGTTCAAGCAGAGATATCAATCTTGCATAATTGTTAAGGTTTTTATCAGTTTCATTTAACATGTTTAAGTGTCCCAATGATTATTTTGCCCGGAGTTTATTAAATCCATTTTCCATTAGCAAATGATTTGCTAAATATAGAATGGCAACGGTTTTCTCAGTGGTACTGTAGAACAATCTGATTATTGCAAATGGGTTTCACCTCAGGGAAATAAGTATTTTTTTAAAGACGACTTGCTCAATTACACAACTCTTCAATGTACTTGTATCTCCCATCGTATCTAGTCAGTAGTTTTGAACAATTTTCAACCAAATGACTTCACATGGTCATGCGCAGCATCCGAATTAAGGGGGGAAAAGTGGTTGTCCCACGGACAACCAGGTTGCAATTTTTGGTTGTCCGGCAAAATTTTTGGTTGTCCGTATTTTGACGATTTGGATGCAGCCTTTGCAAACTGCGTATTCGACGTCAATGATGACTCATACTTATGTTTGGTCAAGCAAAAGGGGCTTTCCCTGTACCTGATTTATTAGCGTAAACAATTTGGACTTTATTATTATTTAGCGATTTTTGTGGGCGAGTTTCTTGGAACTGCGATTATATTTATTTTGGTGGAATTTACATAAGAAAATACTCCAAGAGTCCCAATATACATGTATCTAACAATTTATCGGGTGTGTCAGGTTCTATAAATTGCGGCTTTTCAAAAGTGAAACTTGGCCCTAGATTTTATACTTGTCTGCCGGACAACTGTAGTATCATTTTTGGTTGTCCGGCACTCAATTTGGTTGTCCCGAATGAACGGACTTCCAAATTGCACCCTAAACAAGTATTTCCACCGACTAAAAATATACCCTAAAGTATTTTGGTCTGATTTTGCTACACTAAAGAAGCATTTTTGTAAGTTTTGCTACCCGAAACAAATAAGCAATGCATTGTGTCGTTAATATACCTTTATTATCTTGCTTTGCTTTACAAAATCTTTGATCTCTGCTTAATTTGAGTATTACACGTACATCAATTTCAGGGTTTAGAAAAAAACATATTACCTTTTTTCCACATGTTGCTGTTTTTGACACCCTAATTAATGTACGCGCGTACATCGCCTGTTGGAAAAAAGATACCCTTTTTACGCGTTTTCTTGTTCATGCATCATATCCACCTTTGATTACAAGTGGCCCCCCGGGTGTCATTTAAATGCTGCAATGTTTTAACTACATGTACATGAATTACCACTTAGTTTATGGTTTACTAGCCATATCAGTGTTTCAAAAATTTCAGTTCATTCTGATCATACATGTACCTTTTGGTGCCATGAGTAAATATGTGCATCATTGCAGTGTTCTATGGGCCACTGTGTGCCATTATTTTTTCCTGCTCTTAAAGGCACGATCTTCAGTAATTTGATAATTCAGAAAATCAACAAAATCATCAAAATCAGATTTGTACATGTTTGTAACAAGTGTTGGTATCCTAACATACCCTGCAAGTCAAGTGCCAAGCAATTTCGGCAAATTTCAATTATTTCCGCGTTTTCAAGTGGATCACTGATAGTGTCTTTAATGAATAAAAAATTAAAATTCTTGTACGGATGATTATGCTAAGGCTAATAGTTCTTATATTTTTTAATTTTTTGTGAAGGGCGATGACCTGATTTAAGTATATAAAGTTTTCTTCTTGATAGAATGGCCTGCACCCCAAAACCCCATCTGTAAACTGCAGCGCTGAGATTTCAACCCGTTGAGAGCTAAAACGTGATTTTGTAATCCCCATTAAAATTAATATTGGTCGACCAAAATGGGGCACATTTTTGATCATTACATCCAAACCAAACATTCTTTAGCCCTAAGATTTCACAGGGTAATTGAAAAAAAAAGAGTAGCTTTCTTCAGATACCAACATTTTGAACTCTTCCAGTAAAATCTGGGGTTCTGGGGATGCGGATGAGGCTTTTAAAGATCGTACCATGGCCCTTTAATTGGGACTGAGATACGGCTGGTGATCATGACATGCCCCTTTAATTTTCATACATCAAAACAGTTAACCAGCTGTTAGGGAGGGAAAGTGTTCCAGTTGAATGCACTATGAGTTACAATATGCTCATCTACCAAGGACACAGTTCAGTGGGTTGTACTTTTTACATACATTGACATGAACTGAGCTTGTGTGATTTGGGTATCATATATCATACCCAGAATCCAGGAGGTGTATTTTCTAAATACATTGGTGAATGAAAGCTTCTGAACTGTGCCAAATGCTGATCATTAAAAAAACCCAACACTGTCCCAGTCAGGGCTGTAAGCAGGATTTATTTATGGGGAGTGCGGAACTTCGAAAAAGTGAACATTTTTTGGTAAAATTGAACCTGACCCCTAAAAATGGTTCTTTTTTGGACCTTTTGAGCATCTTAGCGCTAAAAAAGTGGACTTGTCAATTTGTCTCTAGATTTTGGGCCTTTTTATCAAAAAAATCTGCAAAAGGTGGACCTTTTGACCCTTTTGTGGAATTTGGGGGGTGTGCGACCGCACCCCCACCCCTACAAGCTTTTATAGAGAATCACAGAAAATTTTAAATATTGCATTATGTCCAATATTTTACTTTCGACATAATTAAATGTCTTCATGGTACTACAATTATCTTCAAGAATTCAATGAGCCATGCACCTTTCCGCAGTCTTCACTCTTCTAAACGTTTGCAGATTACTTGCTATTCTCGGGGCTATTCTATATACATTAACACAATAATGGTCAATGTTCCTTTTCTGTATCTGCTTCTGAACTTTGCATGTTGCTGTACGCAGCATTTTTTTACCCAAGGGTGCGGGTCTTCGAAAAAGTGGACCTAACCTCCCTAAAAATGGTCTTTTTCAGACTTTAACATCTCATCACAAAAAGTGGACTGACTCATCATATTTTATCAAAATTTTTGACCTTTTTATATGTATATTAAAAAAATCGGCAAAAACTGGACCATATTCCACTGTTGTGGAATCTGGGGGAGGATTATTTAGTGATGTACTGTGCCTCCTTAAAGACCATCCAAACTGCTGTAGTGCCTCTATAAAACAAAGGTCCAGGCCTCGTCGTTTCATCAAGTGTCATCTCCTGATTTTAATTCTCATTTTCAGGAAGAGACTACATTGTGTCATCTGCGGTCATGGTTTGTGAATGAGGCCAAAGGTCACATAAGGTTACCAAGGTCACATGAGGTCACCAACATATCACCCCACCCCACCCCACCTCACCCCCTCCTTTCCATGAAGTTACATCATCGTAGCCCTTACGGAACTCATACGGCATGCAATATATTAAGGGTTCACATTTTGACCGGCTAAAGGTCACATGAGGTCACCAAGGTCATATGAGGTCACCAAGGTCATATGAGGTCACCAACATGTCTCCCCACCCCACCCTTTCCACCAAGTGACATCATCATAGCCCTTACGGAACTCATATGGCATGCAATATATTAAAGGTGCTTGTTCCGATCGTATTTGAGACCCCCCTGATTTAACCGGAAGTAGTATGAATTTTTATATCAGATGAAAGGTTGTATTTTTCTCATTGTCTTCCTGAAATTTCAGCTTTGAAATCCATTTCTTTCCCAAGATACGTGCAAAAAACTGCTGTTTTGGTGGTTAACCATCAATATTAACACGGTAGTGAATAGGGCTTTGCACTATGCATTATCGCGTCTAGCATCAAAACCGCAAGCTTGCTTCCCACGGTAATTAGTGGGCAGCTTGTGCAAGTGTAGGGCTTTCATATCAAGTAGAAAACACTACAGACAAAAATCGGAACAAGCACCTTTAAGGGTTAACATTTTGACCACGGACACACAGACACACGACCAGAGTAATCCTTATGTGCCTTCTGCAATTCTTGCAGACGACAAAGAAGGTCATCCTTGGTTTTACAAACTCTCTACATAGTAGTTGTGTAGGGGAAACACACACACGCGTGTGCATGCACGTACACACACATGCACACACACAAACACCATTTGATTTGTTTACATTATATTGTGATGTGCAGAGGTCTTCTTTAATTACTTGGCACTAATAGCTACTTATCCTGAATCCAGATAAGCGGTGTATTGCTAGAATATCACATAAAAGGTTGGCACACATTTAGTTCAAAAGAAGATTTCAACCCATACACTTGTTTCGGAATAATCCTGATGTGATAGATAATACTACTAGGTCATAGCTTATACATAATTGCCCGGAAAATTGCCATATGGGTTAAGTTGTGCCAAGGCTATTTTGTTTGTCTTGGAAAAAATGTATAACTATTATGGAGGCCTTGTGAACTAAACAGTTCAATCCATTATTTGATCTAAATTAGGCTCGCTCTCAAGGACTTGAATTTATCAGTTGATCAATACGTTTCCTGTCAATTGAAAGTGAGGTTAGCTTAGCCTCAAGAATCTTTCAAATGGTCATAAATCTAGGTGGCAACTGGAAATCTTTCAGTTTTTCAGATGATAGCAGCCAAGCCTCGTTCAAAGTGGCAAAATTGAAAATCTCAAAATGAACCAAAATAAGTACAACACAACTAACTGCTAACCACAAGCCAAATTTGAGGATTTAATTTGGGCTGCCCATGTCCCATGACTTAATTCTGTGCACATGCATTGTTTGCTAATATTCATACAACAAAGTTTTAAAAAGAAACCTACTGTGGATTTGATTGGGGAGCTGCCCAACACACATGACATACAGGGACATGTCACAGATGTGGTCTCCTTTTCAGCTTTATGCTATATGAATTACCCCTTTTTATGCCAATTTTGGTATAGAAGTTGGGACTCACCTTTTCAAAGTTTTCTAATTTTTTGAAAAAAAGTTAGTTCAATTTCTTTAATCTGAAACCAAAACTTTCCAAATTTGCTAAAAAGGTCAACATTTTGAGGAAAAGTGGCAAATTGTGTGTTAAATTTGGTCCAAAATCTGCATCTCTGGTATAGCTATATTGGATCCTTCTTTTCGGCAAAAATTAGTATAGGAATAGGTTCTACTTCCAGACTCTAAAAGGAGCATCCTTAGCCAAACCAACCTTGAGACCCCCTCCCCCAGATTTGATTATCCAACTCCCAACAGGAATAAAAAATATTTAACTTAGAATTTAAAACTTTCTGTCAAGAAGGTTTTGTGATTATGTGTTGAATCAATGGCCACATCTAAATTAAGATTTCTTGGCTGATATTGTCTGAAATTTATACATTAAAGGTGTGTTTCATGATCTAAGCACCTCATCTTATGTTTATGGTTCCTTAGATATCCCTGAGAAAAGGCTACTTCCAAAATTGCAGTTAAATTTGATGGTGCATTTTGATGTAATGACCAAATGTTTTAATCATGGTGCCACTGTGTTATAATTTCTGTCTGTTTACATACAGAAAATACAAAATTCTGAATTTCTTCCAAAGTAGATTGGATTTGCAAATAAGATTAGGCACACATTCTATACTTCGGCAAACGGTTCAGACGATATAAAAATCTCAACTTTTTTTTAGCTAAATCGGGGGGATGAGGCTGTGGATCACGGAACGCCCCTTTAAGAAGAAATTGTGAGTTACACATATTTGTAAATGTGATTTGAACTACATCCCAAACTACATCTACACTGGGTCTATTGATCTCATGGTTTTGTAGTGCTTACTAGCATAAAGCAATGAAATTGTACGAAACCCAGAACTACTTTGTTTTGATAACCAACAATACTTTGATAAGCTATCGGTAATCCACCTTATGGTATGGCTCATAGTCATACTTTCAAAACTGTAAATGATTCAAACTTTGCAACTAAATTTTTTGATAACATTTGTCATCAAACAGAAAACATTGACAAGTATGAAATCAATCTATATTTTTAACAAATAAAAGGTGAATGAAATTTGTATAATGATTTCTATCAAAGATAACTTTTCAAGTAATTATTTAGTTCAATTACAGATTTTATTCAAACATGAAAATTAAACCTGGCATAAGTTACCATCCAAGTGAAAATATGACTTGATCAACCCAATACTATAACTAAGATAAAGGTAAACTAAATTGTCTCCCTTTTCTCCTTCCCCCTCCATCTTTTTCTGTCCATCCTTCCGTCTGTTCATCAAGTCCGTCAGTCTGTCCATCAATCCCAATCTGAACCAGGGTGGCTTGGGGACTCTTGGTGGGCAAAAAATCTGACACTGAATAAAAAATACAATGCAAATTTGTCTTTTTTATGCCCAGCTCCAACATTGGTACAAGCCGGGGGTACAAGATCAGGTCATATTGACTCAAATGACGAGTGGTGGCAAAGGGGGGGGGGAGAGATGAAGTGACATTTTCAAGCAAAAATGGATAAATGTGCACAAAGCATACAAAAATGGCAACTTTAATGGTAAAATGGATTAATATGATGCTGAAATGCAGAATTTACTATTTTAAGTGTAATTTGACAGTTATCCATCACTTTTGACAAGGTGGGGTTCAAGTTTGGGAGGGCACACTGGAGGGGGCAGGAAAAAAATGTTGGTGTTAAAAACTTAAAATGCCCTATGCATGCCCTTTGTTGCCACTGAAATGACTCTCATTACACATGTTCTTAGAATTTTTTAAATTAATCACTGAAAATAATCAACCAAAACACGCAAAACCAGTGTTGTCAACAGGGTGCTCAAACCTTCGATTTTGTCCAACTGTGCAAGCAGTAGTAAATAGTAAGCTTGATTGAGAAAATAATATCAAGATAAGATCATCAAACCTCCGTTTTGGTAACCACACCAGATTCCATGGGAAATAAAAGTACAAAATATAGGACAGTTGTATACTGGTAGTTGTGATGACTCCAAGGCTCACCTTTGTTCAGGTCAAGGCAAAAACTTATACCAACTACAGGTTCTTGCCAGTGGATAGGCTATTTATAGAACAATGAATTCATTGAACACTGGCCAACAAGACAAGGCGTTGACACAGAGGGTTTGAATCAATCCCATAATGCATTGCACTGTGCCTATATGCTGTGCCACGATCTGAAAGTATGAAGTGGCGAAGCGGCGTATATGGCTAGGCCATAAAGGCCCATAAGTATTGCTGGGCACGCGTTGCGAGAAAGTAGAAACGGTTGGAACATTTCGGCAACGCGTTGCGACATTCGGCACGCGTGCGACATTTCGGCCAATACGCGTTGCGACATTTCAGCAACGCGGTTGCTTGGGTGTCGGCCAATCAAACTCAAGAATTTAAATTTAAAAAAAGACACACACGCGTTGCTAGATACTATTGAACGCGTTGAAAACTCAAAACGCGTTGCGACTTCACAACGCGTTTGCAAGCTTCGCAACGCGTTGTAAGGTAAACCAAGCAATAAGGAACATAAACGTATTGCTGCAACGCGTGGAGAAAGTAACAAGCGTTGCGACATTTACGGCAAAGCGTGCGACATCAGCAACGCGTGGCGAAATTCAGGGGGACATAAGTTATTGCTGCAACGCGTTGTGAGAACGTCACAACGCGTTGCGAAGGCGGCACGCCGTGCGACATTTCAGCAACGAGTTGCGACATTCAGGCAAGCGTTGCGGTGGCGGCCAATCAACATCATGATTTCTGTGACTATTCAATATATAAATCTCACAACGCAGTTGCGACCTTCACAACGCGTGGCAACCTTCACAAGAGTTGCGGCATTACGTTATGACCCTTATTGCCTTCACACGCGTTGTGAAGTTGCAACGCGTTGTGAAGCTCGCCAAGCGTTGTGAAGGCTTGCAAACGCGTTGTGAAAAGCCATAAGGGTCAGAACGTACTGCCGCAACGCGTTGTGGATCTTATTTTGAAATACGTCACAGAAATTCATTTGATTTTGGATTGGCCGACGCCGCAACGCGTTTGCTAGATACTTTGCAACGCGTTGTGGGGATATTTTTTGAAATACGTCACAGAAATTCATGATTTTGATTGGCCGACACCGCAACCGGTTGCTGAAATGTCGCAACGTTTTGCCGAAATGTCGCAACGCGTTGCTACTTCATCGCAACGCGTTGCGGCAATACGTTATGGGCCTCTTTTATGGTTTGCCCATATGAGTATTACCAGTGCTGCTTTCAGTTGCAGTGAGCTTGTGCTGTACATTCGCGCGCGCTGAAAGTCGGTCAATGTATACGCCTGTGTCGCTACTTCATACTTCGAGTTGGCACAGAGTGTAGTGTTAATGTGACTAAGCACAGGTTGGTAACTTAGGGATACAGTGTTCAAGAAGGAACACAAGACATTTCATGATCATGCTAAAAAACACCTAAGTACGGTACCTATTGAGACAAAATTTCCCAAACCTGGTGCATTGGGGATGAATCATACCACCTCTGTGTGGGAGCTTTCTAATCAAAAACAGTATCAATGGTTCATATTAAGATTTTAATTTTCTGCAATATGGCAATTTTATCATATTTATAATGAAATGGAAAAAATACTTGCAAAAGATATCAAATAAAAGTGGATTGGGTGATCTAATTAGATTCTGCAAAGTGGAATACATCCTAGTAGCAAAAATTTAAACTTAAAGATCCACTAGCTTTTGTATCACTTACATGCTTAAGGGAAAGAGGTCAATCTTGATTTAATATTAAAGGGAGGTGGCCTGATGTAATTATATAAACAAACTACAAAGCATATAAAGTTTTCATTTTGATTTAATATGCCCCCCCCCCTTCACCCCGCCATTGAAAATGATCCGGGAACACCCCAGTTTGTGATTTGCATGCATGTTTACAATGTGTTAAAATTGCAACAGAAATCTTATTAGATGGTAAGCGAGGCGGTAGGCCTTGCCTTAGTACAAAGCATGGGTGGACATTTTATATTGTGTCCCCACCTCACAAAACATGGGGGAATGTCCCCTTTGTCCCGCCCCAGATTGACACCCATGTCTTTTCAAAATGTGCCAGTGTCTCTTTAAATATAATTGATGTGAGTCTTAATCTATAACTCCATTCCCCTGTTGTACTTCCAGTAGCTGTGAAGATGTAGGCCTATGTAAAATAAAATAAAAAACAGAATATTTATTTTAAATTCATTTTAAGCCATGGTCAAAATGTATTCAAATCAATCAAAAACTAACCATGCTGGCCTTAAAGGTGCAACGAGAGATTTCAAGTCATCCATATTTTCTGTGATATGTAGTGATTTCATAGATTAGACAAGCAATAATTTCCCTACCTTTAATTTGGTTAAAAACATAACTTAAAATGATAACAAAAGGTGATTTGTTTATGCTTATATTTCAATAGAAAACATGTGCTGAATTTCCTATTGGTTCCTATAGGAAATTAGAAATGTTTACCATCTTTGAACGCAAAATGAAACAGTTCTCAGCTTCAAGACACTAACAGTGATTTATCGAAAGAGTACAACTATTTGAAATTAGCGGGAATAGCTTAAAATTGAGGATAAGTCTGTAGAATGTTTATAAGTTACCTTTTCCACTGAAGAATTAACAGAAAGGAAGCAAACGCAGTTTCAAAGATACGAATCTCCATTCAATTACGTGTTGTGTATGGGTCCGAACGGACAGTATGAATAAAATGTCCCAATTTGTTGCCCTATGAGTTGCTTTTGGTCCTATTATTTGCATGGTGTGTAGGATACCTATACTTGTTACAAAACATTCAAAATCGGATTTTGATGATTTTTCGATTTGCTGATTTATCAAATCACTGATAGTGTCTTTAATCCTGTCAGATGGGGATATTTTTGATAGCTTTACACCAGTGCAAAAATCAGATTTTCACATTTTTGGGACACCTGTTATTTGAAATCTCTCATTGCACCTTTAAAATAGAAATCCAAGGCAATCCCTACTTCCACTCTATAATCATGCATATACCTACGGGCTATTTTATGTTAAATGGACAAATATTCACACAAAGTGCTAGTAAGGTGGCAACCCCCCTTAATTTCTCATGTTGGTTTTAGGTAAAACTGCTAAAACACATTTTGGCCATGGCAAAATTAAACTGACAAATTTGATTTCTTGCATTTTCTGTCCTCGAGCTGTTAGATGTACGTATTTAAAAGGTCACGGTTGTCCATTTTAGGTCAAACGGAACATAAGTGGACCATGGCCAATTGTATAAAAGAAAGTTTTTTTGCCACTCTATTTATCCTTAAGTTAAAGTCCTTCCCACACCAAATGGTGCCTATCTCCATTTCCATAACCCTAGGCCATGTGTATGCTGAATATAGTGAATGCTACAGTAGGGGGTTAGGCCAATGCTAGCGCTGCACGTTCAACATCCCAACTGCATTCTTAAATGTTGAGTACCTTATATAACAAGGCAGTTTCAGTCTTTAGTAGGACGCAGTCAGGTTTCAAACCCATGGACGCTCTGTAACCACTAGGCCAAAATGTTGGTTATTGTGACTTATTTGCCAAATTTGCCAAATTTGCCAAATTTTATAAAAGAATCCAGATCTGTAAAACATTTTCGCAATCAACTTAAACAAAACATTATCCAAAATTATGACTAATTAATGTCTTGAGCGCATCCTTGTCTTGTCTTGTGTTTGTCGTTTATAGAATATTTGTTCATATGATTTTCTGTAAAATGCTTTGTTTTTTTAAGGGGTAGGGCTTATTCTCGGCCTAAAGGGCTTCCTGCATACTCCATATGTTTTTTTTTTTTGGTGGTCCATTGGAAATTGTGAATGAATTGGACTTTTTTTCTCTTTCAATATCTATTGAACAATCCACAAAAGGTGCTAAAAACTTGAAATGCAGATTACTTAAAAAGACAGACTTATTTAAAAAATATAAACTTCTATTTGCTCTCAAATGATCAACTATGACAAAGGAAGAACAACAATCACAATTTTGCACACAAAAATGCTGTATGATAGTACATGGAATTCATTATGATGCCAAAGATTCCCCATGATTTTGGTCTTTATTGGAAACGTACATTAGCTTACATTATATTTTTTTTCACCAAAAATGAGTTAAAATTCACTCACTATAATCCAGTGGCATGTCCAGGGGTACCCTTCAAAAATCCAGGTCTGGGTACGCCAGTGGATAATGTGTTGTAAAAGCACGATTTGATTGCCACTATGGTTAGAACACCGGGTAGTAGACCACTATACGTCATTTGCCTTCCTCCGTGCAGTGACATCAGAGCGAGATTTGACGTCGCATTCGCAACCTGTACACCGCGCACGTTGGCTAAACAAAGGCGTTTGTACACAAACGCGCTCAAAGATGGCATATCTTGTCATCATGCGTTGTGTAAAAGCTGTGTCAAGGGTATGACATCACTGCACGGAGGGGGAGCGAAATGGGACTGTATAGCTGGGATTTAATTCACGTATAAATTCTAGATTTAATTTTATTAGAAGGCTATTGATTACCGGTAGAGTTTCCATTCGACCGTGGTTCATTTTGGACTTAGGCCAATTGAACCCAAGAATATCCCATCCTTCAGATGGGACGTTTAAGCCGTTGGTCCCAAGTGAGTAGGTAGTAGATAACCATAACACGTGCACCTTCTGGACAAAAGCATGAAAACTTGCCACAGAATTCCTTGGGGTGCACAAAGCAAACTAGAAGGGGTTGCCACAAAATAGGACCTCCTTAATGACGTCATATGCCCCGCCCACTTTTGTGCATATTGCCTAATCTATTCAAATGGAAAATTCCTCAGAAACCTATCCTGTGTGGTATAAAATTAAAGCCCGGAACATAAAGATTGTCTTAAAGATACTTTTAGTAGGATATCTTAGCATTTGGGGTCATTGTAGGTCAATAAAGGTCATTGTAGTCATTTGATCTTAAATTTCACCAATTTGTGTCAATTCCACCCATCATTGCTTGCTAATTCTGTCAACGCAAATTTTGACACTGTAAAAGATAAGAAATCAATCCTAAATAAAAACTTGATTTGTTTTTTCATCAAAGGAAATATACTGATGTAGTTTCATAACACTATAGGGCAGATATTTCCATTTCACAAATTAGCTTTTGTTGGATATTACAAAAAAGTGAACAATGCCTGCTGCTGTGCACATTCCCAAAATGGCATCCATCACCCCGTAACTACTTTATTTTGATTTTTTGTTATTTAAAAACAGAGATTGCAATTTGAAAGTTGGTAATAACTTCTTTGATTTAAAACGTTGTCCTTTTTAAGAATCTTGTGTGCATTATCATTATTAAAGAAGGTGGCATTTCCGTGATTCTAACCCCTTCTGTTCTGTTTATATTTCGCTAGATATCCTGAGAAAAAGCTTATTCCCCAATTTTCAGTTGATTCTGATCTGCGGTTTGGTGTTTGAGGTCAAATGTTGCATTCACAATCTCCCTAGACCACTGTACATAATTTATTTTCCTGTTTACGGCCGAAAATACAAAATCGCGAATTTCTTGCAGAGACCATTGGAATTTGCAGTCAGATTGGGCACACATACTATACATTAACCCGACGGTTTTCAGATGATCCTAAAAATCTCAACTTTTCGAGTTGAATCGGGGGACGAGGCTGTGGTCACGAAATGCCCCTTTAAGAAATGATTGCAGTGTTCGTCGTTGAGGATGTACAATAGAAACATTTCTGCAACGTAACGTCCACAACGATTATCATTGGGAAATCTAACCCAAGGGGGGTGTTTTTTCGAACTTGTCATTCAAACCAAGAATTTGATTTGGAATTTGTAAATTTTCAGGTCTAATACTTCTTCAGAGTCTATTTCAAATACATTGTCCAAAATGTCAAAACCTGAATATTAGAATTTCTGGGTCCCCAGTCACTGAATACCTTTCCGTGACAGCACACAAAGTCCAGATCAAAAATCGCATGGCGGTGGCGAGCCACTTGCGTTCCACTCAGCAAAGAGGTAATTTCCTGCCACAGCCAGACTTACAGTTCTCTACTTCCCCTTACCTTTTCAGGTAGCAAGGTCTCCAATAGCTTTCAGGAGTTGTCATATCCTTATTAAGCCTTGAGTAGTAGCTTAGCAGTTCACATGGCCTCTAAGAGCTGGAGCATTTTGATGAAGTGGGAAAACTTTATCATAGCCTTTTTTGATACCCCAGAATTAATCAAAATCCCTCTGATTTGTTCAGTGAGAGCAATTATTATGCTTGAATTTGAAATCCATACGCTTCCTGGCAAAGAACCGGGTGCTAGTGCTTCCCAGCACTCTGTGTATACCACAAAGTCTTGGTGATACGAGTGCAACATAAAAAAAAAACCAATTCAATCAAGAACTATATTATGAAATCAAGAACTGATATCACAGTATTGAGAGGTTGGGCTCTTTGTCATCCATTGTTTCAGATTCCTTTATGCACGGACAGTCTGTAACATAACGGTATTACATTCTCAAAAGCCCAATACTCTCGTCTTTCAATTGTATTCCCGAATGACAATGAAGGCTGTAGCACTACACCGTGTTTTGTTTAATAATTTAACGCCTTGACCAAGGTTTAATACATCATTTAACACTCTCCCAATCTAGAAAAAAGATCCATCAAAAGTATTTGTGAGCTGCAAGCATTCCGTTCAAGCTTTGTCCAAGTATAAAGTGATGACTGATGGTTGCGCAGGTCCTTTCAATGTTCCAGCTTTCAGAATTGAATTAGAAGCTTCAAACACGGCAATACCCGCTTCTACAAGACTTGTGTTTCCACAGATCCACCAAGAATGTTGCCAATCCATGTTCCACAGCACGAGCCATTTCTATTGGAGGCCAACAGTGTGTTCTATCTACTGTTGACAGTCACCAAGCAAACTCACAATCTGCTCTTTCATGTTTTGGTTTGTTCCGTTTTGTCTTTTTTCTTTAATAAGATTTCATTCAGGATGCGCAGAGTTCCTGGACGTGGTTTTCTACAGTTTTGAACATAGAAAGCAATCCTGTGCTTCAGTCCGTATCCTGTTTTATTGCGGTATTCTGTAACTAGTTTGTTGGTACTTCTGTTTGACCATCATCTTGTGTACGTCCTTTTTGTATTATTACGATTATATTATTTTTTTTACTTATATATTATATAATAATTTGATTGAATTACCTTTGCCTTAAAACTCCATCCGTATCAATACTTTTAAAATGTCAAAGTTAAATATTTTTGTAATTATTTATTTTAATATTATTTATTCATTTTTTTAATTGTTTTTATTTGATTTTATATTTGTTGTTGTGGTTTTGAAGTAACAATTTCAGATAGGAATGCCATGCGCCATTTGACATTGATTTGAAGACATTTTTAGCTATGTCCCAAGCTCCCTTGTCCCCCACTGACCGGACGTGCGGAAAATCGGCAACCATCAACCTGACAAACTAACCTGTATTGACCTATTATTATAATCTCTGCAACCCATACTTCATGCTTTTATGTAGTATTAAACTTCACGTAAAACACAGCTTTTCACAAAGATGTACCAACAACCGGCAATATATAAACATTCAGGGGATTTATAGTTTTTTATACTGCAAAATTGACTAATATACTAATAAACCAAAACCGTACACTGTGGAATATGTATGATAAGGGGTCACTTGTACAGGGGTAAACTTTGTAATTGTTCGAATTATTAAGGTATAGCGACAGTAATCTGTGATCTATAGTTTATACAAATATCACCTAAAAAAAACGGGTAAATCTAAGTTTTTAAACTCCATTGTGATTTGAACTATTTTGCCTCATAACAGTTAAAGTTACTCGTCCAGATAGGTAAACTATACCTTTTTCATCCTTGTCAGGCGATTACCATATTTTTCTGCTCATTTCGATCATTTCAATATTTTGACCATGTATAACCTTGTTCCCCCAACATATTCTATTACTTGTGATTTTGGGAAACCTTGATACGTTTTTCTTAGAAGGTTTCCAATACCATAATGGTAGAAATAGATATGTCAATTGTTATTAGTCATTATGTTTTTCCTAATTGACTGGCCTATCAATACCCTGAAAATAATCGCAAGCGAATATTAATTGTATAATTTAAATGGCATTTATAGCATGAAACCTCAAGTTACGTTTGCGGTGTTCCATACTAATAATACAGGGGGCGTGGGTTATGGACTTCTTCTTGCAGTAAGTAGTTGGGTGTCTTCTCACATGCAATTTTCTCAGCATAACCAAGGAGTGACCAAATGGGATGTCACTTTTGAATTTGACCCTTTGACACAACCGTACTACTGGTTATCCGCCACCATACTAGCCCATGGGATCGTATGACCTTAATGAACCCCAACTGAACCTCTGCTTACCAAATATCAATATTTAGATCATTTTAGCACTCTACATGTCTCAAGCTTTAATTTGATACCAACATTGCTATGATATTGAAAGTAATGATTTTAACATTAACTACGAAATATGTAATAAAAAAAGGGCGTGGCCTATGACGTCTTATTGGGGTGAAATTTTTGGGCACCCCTTTCTGACATACTTTTCTACCCCGAGGAAGGTTTGTGCCAAGTTTCCTGCTTTTGTCCATAAAGTGCACGATACTATGGTGAGAAATTCTTACTTATCTACCTCACTAACGCTGTCCTGGTCAGTTTTGAGGGATGAATGCCGGTCGATTCGGTCCCAAACCAATTTCGTCCCAGTCAGTTCGGTCCCATGCCAATTCGGTCCTCACCGCCAATTCGGTCCCAGTCAGTTAGGTCCACGCAATTCGGTCCCACCCACGCAATTCGGTCCACGGCTAATTCGGTCGCCAATGGGAAACCTTGTTAAACAGTAACGTGCTTGTATCCTACTTTTTATTTGTTGAAATAATGAAGTTGTTTTTCTAATTTATTTTTTTTATTTTTCATTTATATGATTATTTCTTCAGGCAAAAATAGAAAACCACAGTTGTGCTTTTGTCGTAAGACTTGACGAAAGTTGAGTCAATAATCCTTCCCTTAACTAAGAGTCTCACTTTGAGAGTGTTTTGTCTGAGTTTTGCATGTTTTGAGAGCAGTAAACTGAGGTTAAACCAGAGTTATATATGTAAACCCACTTTAGAAGTCACGCGCAAATCAAGGAAATGTCCGTTTTAAGAGTCTTAGAAATACTCCCCATGGTGAAAGTCTCGCAGAACCAGGAAAATCAAGTTTGGGAGTTTGTGCAAATCAATATCGATATTAGCAGAATTAGTCTAGGAATCCAGATGTGCGATCGATACATGTACTAAGCCAGCTCTTGCATCCTATTGATATCAATTACTATGCATTGGAGTGTTTAAATAAATGTAAAGATATGTCTTGGTTCTAAATAACCCATGGTTTTACACACACGAATTCCCAATGTTGGTCGTGTTTTGGATTATCCGATCTAACCCGGACTAGCACACATTTGTAACCATCTCAAGTACAAAAGGTTTGAGTGTTAAATATGTTGACAGTCTGACAGGAAACCCTGAAACGCGATTCTTAAGTGTCCCAAGTGGTGCCTTAGGAGGGGGCCCAGACAAAAGATTTACAGGGGTAATCTTTAAATAGATCCAATCATTTTGAAAAGCACGCCACTTTATGTTCATAACCAAAGGATTCAGAAAAGGTATAGTTTGTAATATGTACGCCAAAATTTCAGATTTTATACCTAAAAACATAAAAAATCAATAATAAGGGTCATTTCAGTTTTCAGGTGTCAAATTTTAAAGTGGGCCTCCGATTGGATAAAAAATGAGGTGATTTATTGATGGAGTTCATCGGATTAAAATAAGGAAGTTTTTAACTGTCTAAATGGCTTAGTTCCGATATGTTGGCACCGAGGTCAACGTCCATTGCATTCCAATGGGGCTTGATCGTGTTTCCCCCCTACTTTCTTAAGCAAGCATTTTAGACACTCAAACTATTCCTTATTTATCCTATGACTGTACCAATATTGCACCATTTTTTATCCAACGTGAGCAACTTTAAATTTTGACCCTTTATCAACTGAAATTGTACCATTTTTATTGATTTTTGCTGTTTTTTAGCCCTATAACTGAAACTTTGCTGTACGTATTGCAATACTATATACTTTTCTGAATCCTTATGGTTAGACGCATACAATGGTATACTTTTCAACTGATTGGATCATTTAAAAATTTGACCCCTGTACAATCTTTGTTTTTTCCCCCTCTCTTAAGCACCACTTGCGTCACTTACGAATCGCGTTTCAGGGGGTTCCCTGTCAAACTGTCTACATATTTTAAATCACTCAACCGTTTGTACTTGGAGATGTGTTACATGTCTGCTAGCTCCGGGCTATAACCAACGAACTGCCAAATGTGGACAATACTAAATATCAGTAAATGCTGTTACCAACTGCTCATGATGAACATTTAAAAATATAATGAGTGATATTCTCAAATTTAACAAAATCTAAACCCCTGTCGGATTGTCACAGAAGACGTATAAACATTTAAACGTGCATTTGGAACACATCCTTTAGGCAGAGTAATCATGAATGATTTTTTATATGGCTTATTGTTATGGGCATACCAATACAGCTCCCTCGAATTTTGAACCCAATATATTGTCACAGAAATTAAAAATCCTACACATTGACAAAAAAAGTTATTCATCAGCCCCTGCTGACAAAAATATCCAAATATACTACATGTTCACTATAATACACAGTTTTGATAATGATGAACACTTCTTCTTTAACTTATAATCCGGCCTTTAAACTTAACCAACCAAACGTCAATGTTATTGTCAATCGCGTTTTATGGCTTTTATGTTTTTATAAAACAAATTTTGGAGAACGGTTGTCAATAAGATACCCAACCAACAACCAACTTAGAACTCTATAATTCTAACATTTCGTTCTAAAAACGTTATGGTTCTGGTAAGAATCTATATGAGCTTCGATCCACTCTTGTTTTTTAAATACATGACCAATATTAAAATCGCCACTTCGGAAAGAATAGATTATTCGGGCTATAAAGGTAATAGTAGTTCGATATATGTTCGATTAATGTTTTTTTTAAATATTCCACATGGTTCAATTTATATTTACATTTAGACCATTGCTCCAAAGCGAATTGTATTTTATTTTTTGCTGGGGGACTGGGGGCACATAAGTTTCGGACCCCACCATCGGAGGCAGTCGATCCGATATTTCCCCCACATTTAGGCTGAAACGGTCAGAATTCCTAAGAGGGATGAATGCTATGTTGGGTCCATAAGAGTCCCGCTTTCTGATCCAGAGGGGGGAACCCCCGTCGGTGGACACCACTGAACCTGCGTATATAGTCATTTTTCCATACATTCCCGAACAAGTTCCAATTTCAGGCTCTTTTTTGTTAAAGAGGCCGGCCTCAGAGATTTCCCGATGAGGGCGCCCTCTTTTCCAACAAATTGTGTTTTTTTTTTTTTTTTAATGCTTGTCCATATACATTGTACTAGTCACTGTGTGAATAGCTAAGCTCAAATCGAAGTCCTTCAATATAGAAAATCAACGTCTTTGTTTAAAAATTCCGTCCGAAATTTTGTTATAACCAGTATCCTATGGCACTGCTAATATTCACATAATGGTTTACTGGCATGCAAAACGAAAAAAAAAATCCAATTCAATCTCAAACTTTGGAATTGAGCATTCTAGGTGACTATCTTCAGTTGCTATTGACTATTTTTAATTAATTTTAAAAAATTTAGTCTTAAATCTCTGAAATCAGCTTTATATGTAGCTATAATGTTAAGCTCCCAGTGCCTCTTTTCTGTAATGCCCAGCATATAGCCAATATTTTTTTTACAATTATTTTTTATGCCTACTTATGCTGAAATAAATTCGTATGATTCGTAACTGAATCGGTAATCAGCATTAATCCTTTTTAAAATCGCCTACGTATAAGATTATAAAATAAATACAACATTTATTGACGAAAAAAATTATCAGGAGCTGCAAAAAGGTTGTCCCCTCCCCCCCCCCCCCACACACTTTTACTCCAATACTCCAGCAAAATTGAGAGTTTGTTATTAGAAGAACTCATTTTTTTCCTCATTCTCCTAGAGAAAGTTGAGCCCCTAGGAAACGTTTTCTTTTTATTTTATGAACAAAACAGGCTCAAAGTGTGGTATACCAACATTTTAGTAACCCCCACCCCCCACACCCCGTCTCTATGGGCCAATTTAGTACAACCCCTTTTGGGCCGATTTAAGAACTCCAAATTTGTAATCAGACATATGTTTTGGGGGGTCTTCAATGTGAGGATAAACCAACATATGAATTGGATCATAATCGGGTCACTGACCTTTAAATAGAACGCTCAATGTTAGTATCAGCGCGGTATGTTTTATTTTTAATAAAACGAATTTTGGAGAGTGTTTGTCAAATAATAACAAAAAGTTCTAAGTCCTCAACTGTAGAACAACTTGAAAACAACTTGTGGGTAAAAAAATCAGTTTGTACTCCATTCTACAGTGACTTTTCGCTATCGCCTTTAAACTGCCGGTGAAAAAAAAAAAAAAAAAAAAAAAAAAAAAAAAAAAAAAAAAAAAAAAAAAAAAAAAAAAAAAAAAAAAAAAAAAAAAAAAAAAAAAAAAAAAAAAAAAAAAATCACGTACGGTCGGGAAGCCCTTTTAAATTTGAATGTTCCTGATCTTCGTTTACCCACTGAAGTTTGGCAAAATGTGCAGGATCTTGGCATCAATGCCAATCGTCGGAAGAAGCGCAATACGCATAGACAACAGGCTGCTTATGTCTCTCCATTTACCTCGAACATTTTATTGTCGAATGGGTCCAGAAGTGTTGACCCATCTCATCAGAATGTTTGTGATCCAAATGAAACTAATAAGACACCAGAATATTTACTTGATAATGACAGCTATAATATTTTTCGCAAAAAAGGTTTTCACTGTATCCACTTAAATGCTAGATCTCTCTTGCCCAAAATCTCTGAATTAAAGATTCTTGCTTCTGATATCAATCCTAGTATCTTTGCCATAAGTGAGAGCTGGCTTGATGATACTGTTACCAACTCAGAAATTGAGATTCCTGGCTTTTCAGTGATTCGCAACGATCGTAACAGAGAAGGGGTGGAGTTTGCATTTATGTGAAATCCAGTTTAGCCTTTAACCAAAGATCAGATTTACATGAACCTAAGTTTGAAACGGTTTGGGTCGAAATACTGTTTCCAAAGTCAAAACCTATTATAATAGGTGTATGCTATCGTTCTCATACACAAACGGAATTGGATTTTATTAATAAGTTAGATCAAATAATTGCCAAGGTTCCGAATGACTCTGATGTTATTATTCCTGGAGATGGTGACAGGTGTATCGTCCTCCCTATTATCACATTAATAAGAAATACAGAATCTTACTTTGTCATGTTTCATCAGACACTGCTATTTACACCAACAGAGAGGGGAACGGCTACGTCAAAGTCCAGTTATTGATGATGTTATGCACTAATGTGAAAACATTCCAGAATATGACTTTTCTACCATGGGCGTCAGTGATTCATTACAATTACTTATTGGCTCAAGAGGTATTTTGTTAAAAATAAGCCATATTCCATAGAGGGATCCAAATCCGCTCTCTTAAAAAAAATACAGGAAGGAGCACTTTAGTGAAATTTTAAATAGCGTTAACTGGTCTCATTTGACAGCTTAATTTAATCTTATTTTAACAATGTTTTTATTGTTGTGGGCCGCCAGCTATAGCTGGCAGGACCACTTAGCAATCCGTTGTGCGTGTGTATGTATGTGTGTTAGTGTGGATGTGTGTGTCAAAAATTGTTAAGTTTTTTTTTTTAATTGACCTCAATTGAAAAGTTTAACTTCAATTGGAACCAAACTTCTGTCATAGGTGCACAATGGGATCCCTCATATGTTGATGAGGTCAAAGGTCATGTTGAAAGGTCAAAGGTCATGTGAGGTCAAGTTGAAAAATGGGCTAAAAATGTAAAATTGATCTAAATTGAAAACTTGAAGTTCAATTGGAACCAAACTTTTGTCATAGGTGCACCATGCGATCCCTCATATGTTGATGAGATCAAAGGTCACGTGCCAGGGTCAAAGGTCATGGGGCGGCCCACAGCTTATATTCTTTGAATATAGCGAGCGCGAAAGCCGAGAACCGCGAAATTCTAGTTGTATATTGTTTGTTGTTGTTGCTGTTTGTTGTATTATCTCAATAAGGACCCCTTTGGAAATAAGTCTTTAGCTTAAAGTGTTATCCTTGGTGTATTATCATTTTTAAATATTTTCTCTGTATATTGTATATTTTGTATTGTTAGATTTTTAGATCTTTACTGTGCAATATTGTTGCTTTTGCCGAATAAAATCAAATCAAATCAAACTTTTTCTTTCTAATTCTAAGAACGTTATGGTTATGGTAAGATCTAAATGAGCTTCGATCTACTCTTATTTTTAAATTGCCTTGTGACTGACATTTCCAAAGGAAAATTGGGTTTCTTCTTTTTGGGGATTTTATTAGTTGTCGAACGTCAACATAATGTTTTTGTGAAAAAAAAAATAGAAAAGAAACACCAATATGGTAAGTTTTTAACTCGCATGCATGATGTTTGTAATCGGCAATACAGAAGCATATTTGCATTGCCGTGCACGACAAAAAATACTAAGTCGTCTTCTTAGAAGACACTTTTTCGGTTTATTCACTTCAGGTGTTCTCTAAATTTCTTACGTTTAAATTATATAATCAGATTGTTAGGACAAATGCAAGTTTAGATTAAAATTATATAAATCAAAATATATTGAAATATAAATTTAATAGATTAAAAAATGTAATCAAAATTTAGATTTGTCCTCCATTTTAATCTAAGAAATTTGGAGAGTGTGATTTTAACACATTGGCGAGCATGATACATTTTCAACAAAATCGGTTAAAACGTCCTCGTGTCTGTTTACAGATTAGAATTATGGTTCTTAAAAGAACTTACATGCAAGATCTTTTGATGCTATATGGGAAAATGGATGAGAATGGCTGTGATGTAAAACAAAAAAACAGTCGCAACTTTTATTTGAATAAACTATGGAAGTGTTCGCAGAAAATTCATATCTCACGTTGGTAAAAAGCGTCTCGCAAGTCGAAATTATCTCTTTAAAAACAAAAACACATTTTGTGGAAGGAAAATACAATATATCAAGATTGTAAATAGTATGATGTACGGATGCCCCCCTCCTTTGCGAGGCGTGGACCCCTTAACAATATTCGTTCTCCAAGATGCATTTGCCCATTCAAAGTTGGTGGTAAAAATAATTTTTCAAAGGGATCACAGCATATAGGTCTTATAAACCCCGGTTAATAAGTGATATCTTAGAAACCTAAAACCCCCATCATACATTTTTCAGGATGTAAATAAAACATAACAACGTGACAGTCTTACATTTCGGGAAGGGTGTGGAATCGGGCGGGAAATTTCTGTTTTCGAGGTGCTCAATACACTGAAAATATGGAGTAAAAAAGGGGATTGCTCTCTAAAAAGATTAAACTTTTACTCGAAATTGAGTGAATTTCACTACATTTTGAGTGAAATTTACCCATTTCGAGTAAAAGTTCTATCCTGGTATTGGAATGAGGACTGAGACCACACTGTATTTAATTGCCGTTTTGTGACGTAACTATTAATCTAAAGTGTAACTTTTCCATTTTTGCAAATTTAAAATACCAAGTGTTAAACAGTTAGGGAAGCAGGCAAGACGTTGTACCATGAGAACACTGTGTTGACGAAAAGAGAACACATAAACTGTCGCCTTAATTGCAAAATCCACGTAACAATATGCGAACAATTATGCATGGGTTAAGTGTGGGATATGTATGATCCTTGGTTTTAAAAAGTTCGATTTTCATACATAAATGTAAAGAGTGACACGTACTCCTAAAAGAGACTGTCTGAGTTACCCATTCCTAATTTAGGAATGAAAAAATTCACTCGAAAATACTCCAAATCGAGTGAAATTTCACTCTAAATTGGGAGGGGTCGAGTGATAACACCCCCTTTCGAGCCACTCTTTTTACATTTTATAGAGAAGGTGCCTTTTCCAGTTCATTTGCAATCGTCGATTTTAGTGTAAAGTTCCGATTTTGTAAGAAAATATCAAGTTTAATAAACACACCTGTTAAAAATACCTGTAAAAAAAACAGGCATGCCTGGCAGCTTGGGACCTCACTACATGCCAGAACGTAAATAACTGGAGCCGTAAAAAATCGAAACCATTGCAGGAACGTAAAATAACGGCGTAAAATCTCAGCTTCAACGTTATTGTGGTTTTGAGTGTTTAAACAATATTAAGAATGGAAACGTTATTACAATCGTCTGACCAAATTTCACGTTGTAGCCATGGCATAATACAAACGGGTATTTACGTTTCCACATGGTTGTAAAAAAGTTATATTCAGGCAACAATTTTCGAGAAAAAAAGGCAATAAACAAAGGGAAAACGTGAAGATTCAAACCCCGGGGGGGGGGGGACTTGTATTTCAAAGGTGGATATGATGCGGAACATGGCTTTCCTCGAAAATAAAACAAGCTAAAACATACCCTAAACACAAGTAGTGTTTATCTGTTTATGATACACTAAACAAAGTACGCGCTGCATTGAATCGTAAATATACCCTTTATTACTGCTTTGGTTACTTCTCAAGTTCTGATGATACAATTTTTGGGATGATTTTGATCCCTGCATTAATGCGATTAAATCACCATAAATGAGTCAATAAAAGCTCGGTTTGCGAGTGTGGATGTTTGAGAAATGGCACCTTTTAGAACCCAACATTGCTTCAATAGCAAGGAACGAAAGCTGGTATATACAGAGTTCACACTCTTATAATATCAGTTAAATTTAGTTTTCCTTCACATTCCCAAACACTGGAAGAAATAACCCGGGAGTTGAGAGGAAATATGTCATAATTGTATGATTTGACCCCACACAAATTGCAACAGAAACAATTTTGATTGTTAATATACGCTGAAATAGTCTAAAAATAATATATTAAAAGTTACCAACATCCCCTAGTGGAAAATGTAGAAATAAGGGGGCCAACCTTTGTACTGGGGTAACAAATTAGATTTTTCGAATTGATTTTAAATGATGTACCAATTTCTTGGCTACTCCTAAGGTTTAAAAAAGGTATAGTTTGGACTATATACAGCTTATAGTTTTAGTACAATACGCTCATAACAGTTCAAGGTCATCCTGGGTAAAATTCATAGAATGGCCGATTTGACCGGAATGGTGGTAAACTGTTAAATTGTCCCAATAAGAGAAGTAAATGTAAATAGATTCTTTGTTTGAACTTTCTGTATAAGAGTTACAGAGCTATGACTAGTGACCTCTTATAGATCGTGTATAGCCCCCGGTCACATTTTGCGTTCCAATATTATAGATGGTGCATGTGCAACCAGTATATTTTCGGGTTCTGTCCCATTAGACGAAACAATTTGCCACATTTTATAACGAACGGTTTATCTAAAAATCTACCCCCATTGTGACCGTTGAAACCTATTTTTGCATCAAACTAGGAACTACAAACCTGAAGATATGGAAACGATTACCTTTTTTTGTTAATCCTAGAAATGTAACGAACACGTTGGTATACTTTTCGACGGTTTGGACTTTTATATGTTGACCCCTGTATAAACCTACACCCTTAAAAATATATGATCCACTCCTTTGATTTAGTAGACTTTTGATTATGTGTTTTTAAAGGTATTCTCAATACATTTGGGAATTGGAATCTGTTGCAATTAGTGTTGGCTTAAGGCAGCATTCCTTCTATTTTGACTGCCTAATATGTTGTATGAAGACGGCATCGCTAGGCCTTATACACAAAAGATCCTTTCGTCGAATCTTGTAGTGTGTAATGGTGGAATACTGCGGCAGTAATTCAAGCGTTAAATTTTTCACAAGCTAACGGGGTGTTTTCCCAACTGCACCGTTAAATGCTATACAACTGTGTGAGACCAAACGACTGGCCTTCTTAGGCCCGGCAATTTGTCGTCCATTAAGAAATCGTCAAACGATGTGGACTCAAAACCTGTATTGTTGGAAATCACATGAGAATGACAATTCTATGTAGAAGAAACGAAAGCATTGGAAAGGATGTGATCCTCTCCGTAGCAGTGCAACTGATGACGGGAACTATCCCAGAAACGCGTCTTGCTAACTGCATGCTTTTGCATGACACATCCGTCTGTGCGGTTGTGTAAGTTAGTTCGTAGTTGGTTCAAATTTTGTTTATATGCTTGCCATTTTACAAACTTAACTACTTAAAGGGTAGATACTTATGTTATATGGGAGTAGCAATTAACATAAGTCTGGACCGCTAGTATGCACATTAACCATGTTTATCGTTTCTGTGGAAATGCGGACTTTTTCCGATATCAGTTAACATATACATATAGGGCGGAAAAACATATAATGCTATTCCTAAGATGGGGCACGTAGTTTTAATCTGGACCGATTTCAGTATGTGTTATATACCACTGAAAATTAAGTATGTGCTGGAAATACATCGCGCTTTTGCAAAATTAGGGCCAGAAATATTATGCTATTTACGTAGTGGTTTTAGTATAAGCTGACGGCTTGTGTATTGTCTGTATACCAGATTACATGCACTAAGTATGCACGTGTTAAAAACAAGGGTCAAGATAAGTTATATTGGTATATACTGATGGTCGGGCCCGGGGGAATATAGCGTCATTTTCCTTGGACTTGCTTAAGATTTTTATAAGCACGTTAGTTGTATATTGGAATGTTACTTTGCAAAATCAAAAAATGTGCTGACAGAAGACGTTAAGTGTGCACGTATTGGGTAGGTACTGCCTTTTGCATTGTGGAACCCCCAAATTTGAAATTCTGTCAACCGTTTTGAGATAGAGGGAGCTGTGTTTAGAGCTATAAAATTTGGATATGATATTGTTGAAGTCTTCTCCAGAGCCGAAAGGCTTTGTTTTGTTTTTTTGTGAAGGAAAAAGGTGGATTTTTGGATGGATTCTGAGGCAAGTTATTTCGAGAAATGAGTACATCTACAGATTTGCCAAGTGGAATATTCCATGTTCCTAAATGGGGAGGAATCATATTGAGGAAAGTATAATGAGTATTCGGAGAGAGGTGGTGAATAAAATGTAAAAAATAATTGGATTGAGGCATATGGCGATGATTTTTACACAGGAAACATTTAGATGTGTACTAAGAAGGCTATAAGTTGTGGTTGTTTGTATCGGACCCGAATGCTACTTTTTTGCCAAGATGGTTTGACTTGTGGACACACTGAAGAATGTACATAAGAATAATGTATCAAAATCCATATATTCCCAATGCATTGGTCAAATTATCTTAAATAATACTGGTAAATACTGTATAACATCGCGCATCTATATATGCAGTATAATACACAACATCTATTGATTATGGGATATGGTGAATTGTTAAATGATCTAATCCTATTGTGGCTCTTTAATCAAATCCAATCTCCAATAATACTGTGACAAATATTCCTGAATACGTTTTTTTAGGTATAGAGAATTGTTACCAGATGTGATGTAAAACTATCTAAGTCCATATTGTGTTATGGGATATAGTGATTGTGGTGAAGGAGCTGCCTGAAATACATGCATCATAATCCTTTAATTGGCCTTGGCCACTCTTAAAGCGCTCCAGGGGCTTCTCTGCTATAGGCCTACTGTTGATTGTATAATTGACAATGTTTCCTTTTTTGCTAACTAATAGATAAAAAATAATTCAATTTTGCTGTTGGTGTGGGACAGATTAGGTATAATCCAAAAAGTTGTAAATTAGAAAAAATCCAACCCATTTGATATCTTAAACATGACATGCGGTCAATAAAGATTTATTTTTTAGGTATTTGGAAGACGTGTTCATGCAGATTAGAAATGAAGGCAGGCTGATAAGCTAGAATTATAAATAGAAAAGAATATATAAGAGAATTGAGATTATGGGAGTGGGGGTGAGGTGGGGCACGCAACTTGATCAGGGTACGGAATATGTGAGGCCCGACTTTGTTAGCAGAAGTTTAGTCGTATATTATGAGGGTCCAAAAATGTGTCGCAGAAGACAGTAAGTGTGTACGTATTGGGAGTAGGGTATGCCTTCGCATTGTGAGTGGCAATTGAACTTCTGTTAATGGTTTTTGATATCCCGGGTTCGTCACAGGTGGGGTCACTACTGGGATTTACTCAGGTGCTCAATTCTGGATTTCAATCTGTATACGAGCTATTGATTAAAATACAGAATACCGCTCTCCTCCATGGTTCACTGGGATTGGGGCAAATGAAATCATGAGACCCCGTCCTTCGGGAGGGGACGTTAGCCGTCGGTCCCGTTGTAACAGCGAGTCACAGCTGTACATGTAATCGCAGTCAGTGTCGAATAAGATAGGGTTGAAACCCCTGACTGTCCCAATCCGCCCCAGTCTCAAAAACGCGGGCCATGTTAGGAGCGTCCGTATCAAGATACACGCCGCCCCGGGTCAGCTTACTCAGTTGCATAAATCCTGACACCACCACAAGCCATTACTAATGATCTTGTGGACACGCTAAGAAGAAGGTTTTGGATAGAGGGAGCGTTGTTGGAGCTATAAATGGATATGTTATGTGCTGAAGTCTTCTCAAGGCCGAAAGTTGTTTTATTTGTTTTTTGTGAAGGAAAAAGGGAACTTTGGACGAAAAAAAAAATTGTTTGGGAGGGTTTGTTCAGAATGAGGCGTTTGTTTCGTTTTCTGAACTCGCCATGTGGAATGTTCGTTAATAGGGGGTTAAAAGGGAAGGGTTCAGACGGTTGTGAAGGGTGTCTTGGGTAGATCGAAATGAAAAAAAAAAAACCTTGGGACTTTGGAGCAGCTAGTAAAGGGGGCCTGGTATAGTTGCAAAGGGGCCCTGTTGTCGGTAGTCAGACAGGGGCCCTAGGGTGGTGACAAAACTACCTTATACAGATCACGTCTAATAAGGTTCCGCACGGACCTAACCACCAACGCCTGCCGCAAACCAACCGCGAAAGCAGAGAACCCGAAACCGCGATTCTAGTGTTACTTGAATTTGCAAAACCATCTATATATCTCATCACTTTCAATGCGATGGGAGTGACGGATAAAAAGCCTATATACAGTCGTGGCAAGGGCTTGTAGGAGAGAACCTGTTTTTATCACAGCTATGATTTCACGCACAAAAATACAGTCTGTGACAGGGCTTATTATAATAGACCCGTTTTCAGATTCGTATGTTGGTTGGTTTAGATAGTGATTGGCGGTTAGGATTATCTGCTTCCACATTCCTGGTACCAATTGCGGAATGACTCTTATACGATTTTTGAACCAATTGACAGAGATGTTAGATTTAAAACGGGTAGTTTTGACTACATTACTTGTTTAATAAACGATTTAATGGCACTCTGAGGAACTATAGGCTATTGGGGTCAAAAATTTTCCTTTCGGAAGATGGTTCACTTAAGAACGGATTCAGGTTTCACCTTATCCCCGAACAAAATGTATAATGTTTTTCCACTAACTTTTCGCATTGTAAAAGTGTTTATGTGGGAAATCCACACATAATAAAGCAGCGACATTAATTCAGCGGCATGGCAAATTGGTCCAGTAAATGTGACATCGGAAATACATTCTGTCAAGGTTGTCACGTTTAGCACGGTTTGGTTAAAATTTTACCCAACTTTTTACCCAACCGCTGGTGCACTATGACAACCCCTTTCTGGTAAAATGTTACCCAACCATGGTTGGTTAAAAGTTAACCGCAAAATAAGGGTAAAAAACAACCATTTTGTTGGGCAATAATTTTACCCAATTTTACTGGTAAGTATTTTACCCACACATTGGGTAAATTTTATCCACTTTTTGGGCAGTGTTAGTGCTTTTACCACCCAATTATATGGGTAATAGTCAAGGGGATTGGGTATTTATTTTTACACATAATTGGGTGTCATTTTAGCACACTTTCTGGGCAGTGTATTGCTTTTACCCATTTATAGTGGTAATACTCAAGGGTATTGTAATATTGACGCTTTTTTTGCAGGTAAGATCACATGCACTTTTATAATCTATTAATATAAATTAAATGTGGATCTTGGTCTAAGATAAGGTATGTTGTGTTGTGTGCTGGTATTTGCGACTTAACAGGCTGTTAGTAAATGATAAAATTGGATATTTGTGCCCCATAGTAAGTGGTTCTTGCTATGAGTTTTAAAATATGGGACTCGACTTTGTCTTGTCACGTCAATGGACGACAGTCAGATCACGAGCTAGTACTGGCATGATGCGCTGCATTCATAGCATGAACGGTTTATACAATGAAATAGACACATCATGTTTCATGAGTGTGTCTTGAACACTGAACGGCGTGTAAAAGCTTCGCTTTACTAACGCCTTACTGTCGCAAAAA